>JAYJMH010032411.1:0-16754 GCA_036873815.1 Phacellophora camtschatica
TCCCTAAACATTCCCTTAAAAGAAACTTTAAATTGCTCTTCAGATAAAGATTGGTAAAAACCTATAAAATTATATATTATATAATTTACATCTGCTATCTCTTTCTCGATATAACCATGATGTAATACTGCCTGCTATTCTTCAATCAGCTGTGTCACCAGAGCCCTAAAAACTAGGGCAGAAAATCACTGACAGGGGTATGGGGGCTTCCCCCAGGAAACTTTTGTTTAACCACGCCCTTAGACTCTCGAAAAATGCTATAATCGGCCTTTTTGGCATTATAATATGTTTTTGAAAATAAACGATCTCAAGCAGTAGTCAACTGTTTGTAGCAGTAAACAACTGTCTGTAGTCTCAGCATTTAAAAATTGAATAAACAGAAAGTAAGTTTTATCATGGCGTACATATATCTAAGACGGATTGAAAAATAACGTGAAACTTGCCAAAAATTAATAAAGAAATTATTCCAATAGAAATATAAATTTTCCTTCCCCTACATTTTTTCAACCTATTTCGAGAAATTAGAAAATCGAAATTCTGAGCATAAACAAGTACTGCACAAAATTGATCAAGCCTTCTCCGCCCTCCATCTAAAGTAGCCAAAGACATTCTCTACGCATTGACCACAGACAACAGTTTTCGACAGAATTTTTTTAATGGGCTCTTCTTTTAACTTTTTGAGATTAAATAAGGGCACTTATTAAAAGGGCACTTTTGTTAATTTTTTCAACATTGAAAAAGGCACTTTCTTGTAACAAATTTTTTTAAAATTGTAGTAATGCAATTTTTTATTAATATTCAAGAAAAAGTGCCCTTTAATCTAAAAAATTCGTGATTATAGAAGGACACATTTCAATTTTAATGGAGTAAGAAAAGGGCACTTTTCAATTTTTCACGTGAAAAAAGGGCATATTTTTAAATTTTGAGGGCACTTTTTCGTTGTTTGCAAAAAAGTGGGGGGGGGCACGTGCCCCTAGTGCCCCCCGGTTCCTACGTCTCTGTTTTGCAGTTCCAATCATCTCCTCGTGCAATGTTTCTGGGTGTCTGAAAGTAACTGGTGTCTAATTCTCCCTTCCCATTGCCTAATTCAAAAATTTCTCCCTTCCTACGATGAAATTCCAACATTTCTCCCTTTCCTCCCATCGAACCTATTTAAACTTCAACTTAAATCCACACCTCAACACTCCACATTCCATGCTTTTGAGATGTTGCTCAGTTTAAAGATGTTTAATTTTTGATGTGGTCATCTGCATTTTGTTATTCGCTGAGTAGATTATTGACTTTTAACCCTATCTGGACAATGTGCCCCTGTGCTCCATTAATATGCTGACCAATTCTCAAACCGAAAGCACCCTAAATTAGCCCCCCCTCCTGCATTTTTTAAGACAACTCAAGAAGCGTTTTTAAGATGCTTATGAAACTTTTTGACTTTTCCTAAATATCATCTAGGGATGTTGCAAAGTGTTTGTTTACATGTTTACATGTAAACAGTTGTCATGGCAACGAGTTTTTGAGAGAGTACTCTTGTAAATTTATATGTTGCTTGGTAGAAATCTAATGAAGGGTGCTTTCGGTTTGAGAATTGGTCAGCATATTAATGGAGCACAGGGGCACATTGTCCAGATAGGGTAGTCTAGTTTAGTCTGACGTTACTAAAAAGAGCCCGGCCCAGATAGGGTTAAAGCAAATATTCATGAACCTTTTTGCTCTGATTTCCGTCACGCAACAGGTCACAAGGTTACATTGTTGCAAGACGATATTTTCATAGAAACAGGATATGATAATCTTACAAATATCGTTTTCAGAACGTTTGCAGCTGCACGTTTAGGAAATTGGATATCACGATTTTTGAGGAAACACATATTTATTTTATTTAGAAAACTTCAAATTTTGCGTCAGTCTTTTTTTAATTTAATTTTTGACATATTAATTGTTGCAGTTTCTAATTTAAATTTTTTAATGTTCTTACTTTGTTTATTTAAAATTTTGCAAAATCTCAGCCTTGACGTTCTTTTCATAAAACGATGATAAAGATGATACTTCTGTAATATTTTAATTTTCCCTTAAAAATAACATGAGACGAATACATGTGCACTTATAATTGCTGCCAGACTGAAAGGTTTACCAGACCTGAGCGAAGTTTATGCTGATTTCATTCAAGAATTCTTGCAAATGAGCATTTTGACCAAATATATTTTACATCTAAGTAAGAACACACAGCGGAGTTTTAATAAGCATGTGGGCGACTTTTTCTTTAGGCCATTTATTTTCTTTGCAAAATGTTAGAGCGCCCAAAAAACTGTTTTTCTCATCCATCATAGATTCTTTTTATATTGCTTTTTACTCACTCTGATGTTTATTCGATATATGCGATGTAATATTATAATATTTCACAACAGTTGGGTATTATTTACTAAATAGAGACAATATTAACATTCACAGCACAGTAAGTAAAACAATAAATGAATAAGTTAAATATGGCGACAAGGGTGTTTTTACAAAATACGTATTAATGTTCTTTCTGCAAATGTTTAGTTGTTGAAAGTCATTGGACTTCAGTCTCAAAATGGACCTTATGAGGATACGAAATTTCGCCCAATAGCCCTGACTGGCAATTAATTGGGGCCATGCCTTCAGTTTCATATTTTTCATCTTTGGAAAAGCTTTGGGGAAAAATAATAAAGTGATGAGAGATCTTGAGCCTACAATGAGAAGGAAGATACCAAGAATTCGTAAGTTCTATAAAAGCAGACCCGGTGAAAGCAGAACCGGTAGAAGCAGACCCGGTGAAAGCAGACCCGGTGAAAACAGAACCGGTAGAAGCAGAACCGGTGAAAGCAGAACCGGTGAAAACAGAACCGGTAGAAGCAGAACCGGTGAAAGCAGAACCGGTAGAAGCAGACCCGGTGAAAACAGAACCGGTAGAAGCAGAACAGGTGAAAGCAGAACCGGTAGAAGCAGACCCGGTGAAAGCAGAACCGGTAGAAGCAGACCCGGCAAAGGCAAAGGGCACTCAAAGAGTGCACGAGATTTCTTGGAACAAAAAGATTTCCAAAATATTTAGGCATTTTTTTGGAAAGTGACAGGGTTTTTGTGAAAGGTGCAGGAGATTTTTAGAGCCTTTTAGTCTAAGCCGCGTCTCATGTAAACAGAGAAATAACGTGCATACAAACATTGTGTGGGATGAGTTCAATCAAATCACTTCATCAAATATAATCATTGACCTCAAATTAAGAAGAAAATCGATATCACAAGCTTTTGTCAGCTGCAAAACTCAAAAAGTCCCTGCTAAAACTGTGTACAAATGTTTCGCTCAAGAACAACCTTTGGATTTTTCCTCGTGACCTCTTGAGGGTTTTCAGATCAAACGTGGTCAACCAATCCTGTCTGTTGGGTTTTAAAGACCCATTGCTAACCAACAGACTGTGCGCACCTACATAACAACTTAATAACACACTGCAACAAGATCTTTACAAATAGCAAAAACAAATTTATACGGCTCTCCAATGAAGTTGGATATAGTAAATAAACTAACTTTGACCACGAAGTAATGGACCACCGCCTTTTTCACTGCTGATAAGTCGTTACTAGGCCAAAAAGTTCTTTCAGATGACCCGAAAGTCATCAAATAAATGTACCATAGGTATTTTTCGCCGTAATGGCCGCTGGCAAGCATTGGGTCTTCAACCGAACTGGGTAGCAATTAGCTGACGAATTTATTACAATATTTCATATCCCCTAAACCTCGTTCCTAGCATGGGAATATTTTTCAGAGAAGAAATAGCCCTGGCACTTATCTCGAAGTTTTTAACGGGATTATGCCTCCTTGCCTTGGGATATTTCAAAAGGAAACACCCTAGACTTACTTTTGAAGTTATCGCTGTCGGACAGACTCATTTCCAACCTGTACGACTCATGGAATTCCAGTTAAAAACTGGCCTTTTTGAAGAACCTCGTTCTTGAATGCTATGAATTGTATTTTTCGTATGTTATAGTGAAAGAGATAATTTCGACGATTGCAGTAAGTCCAGGTTTAGTGCCAGGGAGTATTATCTTTTGAAATATCTCTGGAAACGAGGCTGGGGTATTTCTTCTTTGAAAAACTTTCCTGGCAACGAGGTTGAAAATAACTCCGTCCGAAATGTAGACTCACTACAAAAGTCGTTTGTTCGCTCCTCCGCTACACTAACTACACTGACTAAAGTAACTACACCACACTGATTGAAAACAACAACAACAAAGAGCGAAAGTACAGGGAACTTATGTAGTGAGTCTATCCGAGACGTAAATGATAAAAAACGCAATACGCATTTGAAAATATCTTATGGCGTCATGAAATAAGTTTTCATATTAAAACGAAAGTTGCTTAGGTTATATTAGATCTGTGTGGTAAAAGTAATCGTTTTAATAATGATGGAATGCTTTTATTTGAGTTACTTTCATTTTTGAAATTGTTGAAACGTTGATTTTTTATGTTTTAGTTCATTAATCGATGCACATGGTGAACACAAAAATGTCTTTCAGTTAAAATAATTATGTCACATGAGTCAGGCTTTGAGGGAGTCAGGTGAGCACAACTTGCTTAGCGCTTCTTATATGAATTGGTCTCTTAAAAGTGGGACTTTACCGTATGTTATGATGTGATGACATGTCCGCTGGAAACCTGGAAATCATTCAATGCAATTTGTCACATACTTTAAACGTAGAATTTAGGAAAGAACTGGCAATAAATTTTTGTAATTAATTTTATTACTGTTAATAAATGATAATTTAAATTTTAAAATTTTTGTTGTTACGACTTGTTTCTGCATGTTGGGATGTTGATTTGAGTTGAGGCCCCTCCCAGGATCGACCTCTTTCCTTTTAACCGTTTGTAAACATCTTCCTCCCGTCTTTGAATCCCCATATTGAACCCCGCTATGATATCTGTGCGAGAGTTAAAAAAACGGGGTGACGTTGAGTAAATAAAGGAGCAGATATTACATTTGCAGCCTTGTTATGGCCACATCTACCATAATGCATTGCGTGTGTTGGAAAAAATGGAAAAATGAATTTAACTTTTTGGGAATTTTTGGCGGTTCTTGTTGTACATCGTGCGGCAGATGAATTGATATGGCAAGCTTTTCATAAATAGAGCAAATGAAAAATTGATAGATTGGGGTGTCTTAATCCCGTGGGATACTGAAAGAATATTGATGGAAATATGGATGTCTGAGAACGGAAATAGAGTTCAAGATAAAGTGTGCAGGCCACACGTAGCATTGGAGCAAAATTGTTGCGTGGGAGATATGTTCTTTAAAGGTTAATTTGAAAAAAGATCAGATTTATAATGGAAACCATATCTTGGAATTCTGTTTTTTTTACATGCTGTTCAAGAGTATCAATTATGTGGTTTAACTTCTGTTGGTCGATTGCGTTAACCTTTTACTGGTCTTAACAACTTTAATGCTTGCGTGTTTTGATAAGGATTTCAGTGTTTTTTTTAACCAAGAAATGGTAAACTAATTATCATAAATTGTGACCTTGAACCCTAACGGCATGCAGCATTAAAGCAACGCTGATCTCAATTCTTTTTATTAATATGAGTAGAAAGAAACCATCTCTCACGATCTTTCCGGTGACCTTTACCAAAACACAATTCCTGTCCTGACAAAGTCCAACTATTTGAGCGGTAAATTCCTTAGGTTCATTGCGTGAGTTAACCTTTATCAGTTCTACTTTATCTTTTTATGTCATCTGCAAACTGACCTCAGCCATTGTAAGTATGACAACCAAGTCAATTTGAATGTTAACCGAATTCTGATATGAAACCACAACAAGATGAACATATTTTTAATAAAAATGTCTGACCACCAGCCTCCGGTTTACTAGGAAAGTATAGATTTTTCTGAATGGATTCAGGCCACATGTTATGGAGCTTGTGAGATTGGGAATTTTCTTTATCTTCTTGATTATTAGCTTATTTATTTTCTGCAATCCAAAGTGAGACATTTATTTCTGTAGAGGGTTCTGGCATGAGTTTTATGCTGGGTCTTGTATAGCCTCTTTGGCTCTCCTTTGCAGTGGAAACGTTAAGTCTGCACGCAGGCTAGGTCTTGTATAAGTGGCCTAATCTCATTTTATCTCGATACAATTTTGGCATAGCGCACAATGATGTGTGAATAAATTAAAATCACGACCAACTGAAATCATGGCTATGTGAAATACCACGGGCTTTGGATTGTAGATAATAAAAATACATGGGTGATGAAAAACGAAAAAAATATAATAGAAAAATATAATAGAAACACACAAATATTTTTTCCCATATATATTTTTATGGTCTTATCATGAAACAATATTTTGTTCGATATCGAACTTCGGGGAAACAAGATGCATAGAAAACAAAAAAAAACATAAAATGGAAGAAAATGTGTTGACAGTGATCCATATACCACTCTTTTAGGATCTGATTTTAAATCTGCTGGGAAGATCAGTATTTCAGAAAGTTTTAAATTCTCTTGAAAAGCCACAGATTGAAGTCTTAATGATCATCTCGCCACAACATGATGTGAATTGATGAATAGATTATGAAGTTTTTCATCCACTGGGGTGCAAGTCATATGTGATTCACTGTGGTAAAAGTCATCTTTTCTTTACGATGTACAGCGAAACGACGTAGTACAGAAGTTCGCATTAACGCAGAATAATTAATATTCAAGATAAACAAGATTAAGGGTTATCTGTAGTGTATTTCTTAAAATTAAATTTTGTTTCCAAATCGTTTGTTTTGTTTTGAGAAGGAATGAGATCATTATTGTTTGGAAAGCTTTTTGTTGAGTTAAGAGCTCATAAGCTTTTGTTGATACTCTAAGCAATGCAAATGTATTTCTTTAATAATGTTGTTTGAATTAGTCAACTATCTCCGTTAGCGGACACCTCTAGAAAGCGTTTGGCTCGTTAAGACGGACACTGGTTTTAAGCCCAGAAGCGTCATTTTGAAGGAAAATGTTCTGTCTTTCAGGCGGACACATCTTTAAGGCGGACACCAAAATTGTGTCCCAGTGTTGTCCGCTTTAGAAATTCCGGTGTATTTAGTTTATCATACATTTACAAATTCTTGAGAAAGTATGTAGCCTATAATGACGTTATGAAAAAATAACGGTCCTAAACTTTTCTGTGGTTAGTGGTTGACTGGAAAAGATAAGGAGATTTACTGAATTTTTGTTCATTGATACTAGGCCATATTACTACTGTTCTCTAATATTCAAAGAAGGAAATTCCAAAGTTCTTAAATAATAGTCATATATCGAGTAGTTTGGAAGTTTATGCAAAGTTTTGGTACGAGCAGTTTTTGTTGGTTATTGGTCAATATATTTGATGAAATGGCAGTCACGAAGTAACCTCGTTTCCATTATTGTTTTGTGTTCAGAGGCTCAAGGTCTGCCACGAAAAGTGTAATTAGGCCCAAATATTACGTCTGTTTTTGTGAAGCTAGCAGTCCATTTTTGCACGACATAAAATTTGGGATTTTGTTTTTTCACGCTCCTGTGCTGTTCAAAGATTGGCCCGAGGGAACCGCCTCGTTTCCTTTTCACACTGATCACATGACTTGGTCTTGTGGGTTGGGATTTCGCAAGCACGTTTAATTTATGGGGATAAATTCACAAATAAAATGCTTAAGGCATATTTAATACTTAAGGCGTTCCTTGTCAACTGTTATGGCAATAAAATTACGAAAGTACTTAATGAGCAATTTTATTATAAACATGTCAGAGGTTTCCTTGTTACGTGTTCTTAAAAAATGGTTGCCTGGTTTGAATTTCTGGAATTAATTCTGTTTCCACTTATTAAGTTGGACACTTGTTTGAAATTTTTGATTTAATGCTTCCAGAAAATAGTTTATTATAGCAATAATAAAAAAAATTTCAAAAAATGATTTGATTTTACTCAGACAAACTCTTTTGAAACTAAGAATTTGTCCTATGTGGAAGTTTGAACTTCTGAGAGAGACCTAGTCTTTATGAACTGGCTGTTAACTTGAAGATGAAACTTGTTTATTTTTTTAATCGAGGTAATATGTTTCTTGGGTCAATTAATTTTGAATGTTGCTGAGAATACTTTGGTGGACCAATGATCTTGGACTAAGTCAAATTTTTGGCCTAATTTTATGCAAAAGTAAACTTGCTTTTAAGGAAGGCAAGAAACAGTTTTGATGATAACGTCAAGGAAGAGGTTTAGGATGTAGCTTATATTGATTTGTCTGTGGTTTAGCTGTATATGCAGATGTTTTTTAATTATTCGTTTCAAAATCCAATCTGGTGTAGGGAGGAGAAATAAATTGCACTGTCAGACACATATCTACGATGACCGAAACCTCGTGATTGAATCTTTGAATCTGCTTGTTTTAATTGCTTGCTTAAATTCGATCTCTGAGAAAGATTGATTAATTTCATAGATAAGTTAGTTCCGAATTCAAACCTGCATTTTGAAATTGAGAGTAATATCATCGAATTAGACCTACTTCTAGAAATATTCAGACTGTTTGTTGTGTTGAGTTTTATTGCCTGCTGTGTGAGAATAAAGTTCGAAAATCAAGCACACAATGGCTGAATTGCTGGAAAAAGAAGCTTTTAATGAAGTGTCCAACAATGTAATTTCTGTAGAAGCATGTTCTGTTGTTGAAAAACGTAATTTTAAACGTAACTCAGAAGCACCTGCCGAAATTGAAAATGTTGTTAGGAAGTCTGGATGTGAAGCTGATGAGTTTTTCGACAAGCTGCCTGGCGATGAGATGGATTCGAAAGAGGATTTAAATGGAGTCGATTCTGACACACCTGAAGACGTCGAAGTCGAATCGAATTCTCAACCAAACTTTGAATCAAACAAATCTACTGAAGGATTCATGGAAAATGTGGAAATAATCGAGAATTTCGCAACAAAAAATGAGGTGGTGTCTCTGGGCCAACCAGATGCGATTGCTCATGATTCAAAAACGAGTTTGGTTGAAGGAAATAACTCAGTAGACCCCGAACAAAAAGCAGAAAGCTCATTAGAAGCCAAACTCTTCATCAATGCCAAGAATGAAGCAAGCGCTGAAACAAAAGGACAGGTTGACAAAGAGATCTGTGTGCATGTTGTCGAAACGGATTGTAAGAATAATAGCAGTGTATTGTTCTTAACCAAGGATCAATGTATTGTTGAAAATATCACCGAGCAAGGTTCAGCGACCACCACCGGCTTAAATTCGTGCAAATACAAAGACGAGGTATCTTACTTGGAGTTTGCTGAGAAATTGACGAAAAATACTTATGGTGTAAATTTACTTCAGGAACAAGGTGAACTCGAGACGAATGCTTTGGAAGTGTCGGTTTATGAGCAACCGACTGATGTTGCGGTTATAGACAGTGTTTTTGCAAAGGCCGAAACGTTGGTCGTGAATGTCGACAATTTAGCAAGCGAACAAACATCAGATTTGCTTATTGATAAAGACATTGGTAAAGAAGAACATAAAAATATTGATAATTTCGAAGATATTTCCAAGCAGACAGAGATTGTAAACAGCAACGAGACACCAGCAGCAGAGGATTTTGCAATCAGTGAACTTGCGGTTGGTGAAAGAAAAATGGATTCAATCAAAATTCAAGCAGCCAACACCCATGATATAGAAGAAATAGCTGACAGCAATCATGTTGATGTTGAGATTGGCGAAAATGAAAGTGCTGTTGAAACTGTGACAACAACGACGGTGATAACGAAAGAAATCGAGGGAGGAGAATCAGTTGAAGTTATTCGTGAGGAAATTTTTGTGGTCAGTCATGAACATGCTGAAAGCGAAGCAACAAACCAAACCGAAACTCACATTGATGGTACTCACACAGACATCATTGTTGTTGAAAGTGTGGAACAAGTACATGTTAAAACGGAAGAACCAACAAAAGATGTTTGTGAAGATGATGCAGCAAGCAACAGCGTGGTCATAGTGTCAACTGAAAAGGTCGAAGTAAGAACGAATGAAATCATCACAGCAGAAATTTCAGCAACGGAGGATCCAGTAGATGAATCAATGAAGGTAGAAGAACCAGTTCCTGCTGAAGGGGGCCATGTTGTTGCGACTGAAGGGGACCATGTTGACACTGTTTCTGAAGAAGAAAAGGCACCAGTTGAGCCTTCAGTTTCTATTGAATTAACCCCAGCTGCAGAGATTTCAGTACCCAATGAAGAATTACCATCCCCAGCAGAAGCCCCTGCTTCATGTGCAGAAACTCATACCCATACTGAAGAACCTTCAAAAGAAGAGGTCCCAGCCCCAGAAGAAACCTCCGTTCCATGTGAAGAAACCCATGCCCATACTGAAGAACCCCTAAAAGAAGAATCCTCAGCTTCGTGTGAAGAAACCCATACTGAAGAAGCCCCAAAAGAAGAGACCCCAGCCCCAGAGGAAAAGACCCCAGCCCTGGAAGAAGCCCCAGCTCCATGTGAAGAAACCCCTACACATAGTGAAGAAGCCCCAAAAGAAGAGACCCCAGCTCCATGTGAAGAAACCCATACCCATATTGAAGAAGCCCCAAAAGAAGAGATCCCAGCCCCAGAAGAAGTCCCAGCTCTATCTGAAGAAACCCATACCCATATTGAAGAAGCCCCAAAAGAAGGGATCCCAACCCCAGAAGAAGCCCCAGCTCCATCTGAAGAAACCCATACCCATATTGAAGAAACCCCAAAAGAAGAGACCCCAGCCCCAGAAGAAGCCCCAGCTCCATCTGAAGAAACCCATACCCATATTGAAGAAGCCCCAAAAGAAGAAGCCCCAGCCCCAGAAGAAGCCCCAGCTCCATGTGAAGAAACCCATACCCATACTGAAGAAGCCCCAAAAGAAGAGACCCCAGCCCCAGAAGAAGCCCCAGCTCCATGTGAAGAAACCCCTATCCACAGTGAAGAAGCCCCAAAAGAAGAGACCCCAGCTCCATATGAAGAAACCCATGTCCATACTGAAGAAGCTCCAAAAGAAGAGACCCCAGCCCCAGAAGAAGCCCCAGCTCCATGTGAAGAAACCCATACCCATGCTGAAGAAGCTCCAAAAGAAGAGACCCCAGCCCCAGAAGAAGCCCCAGCTCTATGTGAAGAAACCCATACCCATACTGAAGAAGCTCCAAAAGAAGAGATCCCAGCCCCAAAAGAAACCCCAGCTCCATGTGAAGAAACCCATACCCATACTGAAGAAGCTCCAAAAGAAGAGATCCCAGCCCCAAAAGAAGCCCCAGCTTCATGTGGAAAAACCCCTATCCATACTGAAGAAGCCCCAAAAGAAGAGACCCCAGCTCCATGTGAAGAAACCCCTACCCATAGTGAAGAAGCCCCAAAAGAAGAGACCCCAGCCCCAGAAGAAGCCCCAGCTCCATGTGAAGAAACCCATGCCAATATTGAAGAAGCTCCAAAAGAAGAGACCCCAGCCCCAGAAGAAGCCTCAGCTCCATGTGAAGAAACCCGTGCCCATATTGAAGAAGCCCCAAAAGAAGAGACCCCAGCCCCAGAAGAAGCCCCAGCTCCATGTGAAGAAACCCATCCCCATATTGAAGAAGCCCAAAAAGAAGAGACCCCAGCCCCAAAAGGAACCCCAGCTCCATGTGAAGAAGCCCCTACCCATACTGAAGATGCCCCAAAAGAAGAGACCCCGCCCCCTTCTGAAGAAACGCCTGCTCATCTTCATGAATCACCAGCCTCAGTTCAAGAAACTGCAAAAGAGAATGAAACGGAGGTTGTGACTGTGGAAACGACGGTTGTAAATGACGACTGTTCAGAAATGGTGACATCAACTAAGACAACAACAGTGACATACACTGTCTCGGTTGAAAAGGGGGCAAAAGAAGAGGTTACCAAGGAAACGATTGTCACCACAGAAGTCGTTGCCGATGCGACAGATGAGAGCAAACAAGAAGAAACGAAAATCGAAAAAACAAAAGTAGAGGAACCGAAAGCAGAAGAGCCTAAATCTGATGAAAATGTAGGGGCAGCTGCTGCGGAGAAGGATAAGAGCGCATCTGTGGAAGAAAATAAAACGGACAACAATGAAAATAAAGCAGGTGAAACTGCAAATGCAGGTAAGGAGCCAATTTTGGACAATTCTACAGCGAAAAGATCACAGGGTTGTTGTGTAATATCGTAAGTCACAGCGATGTTTTTAATTCATAAACCGTTGCAAAATGTTTTTTGCATTGTCAGAAATTATTTGCAATTCTTAGCCAGGTAGACTCAACTTAAATCACAAGGCGCTTATGCTTGCATCAGATTGTGACTGAGGTTCATAAGCTTCTTTAGTTTAAGACATTCGCATTTGTTTACCTCTTTGGAGGAGAGAATCAGTTCGCTATAACTTATAACTTCAGATTTGGTTCAATCCATCTTTCATGATAATTGTTGGAATTTATCAAATATTTAAGAAATTGACTTTTTTCAAGTTTGTAAAGGATTTGAGCGGCGCAAACAATTTTTTGGACAATTTTCGTGCTGACATCATTTTCACGGTGAAAGCACTCACAGATTTCGAATCTTTAAATAAATATAATTTTGACAATAATGTGCGTAGAAATGTAGAATACAGTTGTTAAACTAAACTTCGTTTGCAGAATCTGATTCGAGAGGGATTCGAATATCGGAAATGCAATATCTCTGTAGTCGCTTTGTGGCTATTGAATTGAATTGTTGAACGCCAACAAGTGACTGGCAATCATGCGAGAAATAAGTGGGACAGCTGCGACAACATTTTATCGCACCAATCAAATTGCAGAAGCTGAAAATTGAATGATTTGATTGACTAACTAGAACGTTTTCTTAAAACGAGGCTGAGCTAACCAATGGAGAACGATGTGAATGTTTGCTGACTTTGCATTCTCCCTGAAACGAGACGAACCTTCATGTCCAACTTTTTTGTTATTTGATTACCAGTCACTTGTTCACAAAGCACTGGTGTAGCCAGTCTAAACCTTTCACGCCCGGATTTATTTTTACTAAGCAGGAAAATCCTATTAAAAATGGTCTTTTCCTGAGGGTAGCACTTGAAAACCAACTAACTCAATTCAAGAGATAAACTCATGTTGAAATATCTGAAATTAATAGAAAATTCTGCCCGTATTTACCTTCTGAAATGGTTTACGTTGTTTGTCAATTGGCCATATGGCCATTTCTGGGGTGAAAGGGTTAATATCTCTGAAGTTTAAAGAAATTTCATAATGGCGGTCTTCATCATAAAAATATGTATTGTCTTCTATACTCTCCTTCCATCTTCCATGTCAGCTGAGAAGGTGCCCTTGGAAGATTTTTATTTTCAGTGTTGTCATTTTTTAATTTTATTTAAGTTCCATGTGAAAAAAGAATCATATATGTATTCCATCACGTGATAGGAAACGAAGTAGTGCTGTAGTATCACGTGATTTCAAAATAGTTTGCAAAATTTCAGAACTGAGTTCATAGACGAGGCTGGCAAATTTAGGTTGCAACCAAGCGACATTGCGAAACGATTAATTTGTGGCCGCAGTAGTTTGAGAAGGTGGCAATGTTTCGAAAAATTTCGTTTAAAAAGGAAATAAGATTCAGTATGTCCCTGCAATAATGACCGAAAAGGTATAATGTTCACAACTGTTCACAAGATAAAATGCGTGCTATTATCGAAACAACAGCTAATTCTATTAGTATTCGATAATCAAGTGCATTGCATTTTGGTCATAATACCTGTTCCGCCATCTTTAGCCGAATTGTCTATTAAGGATATCTTACATCATGTGGCCAGTTTTGATCCACAATCTAATCAAGTGTTGCTCTTGATGCTTTCTCGTGAGAAGGTTTTGGTTTCTGCGCATGATCTGCTAAATTCGAATGGGCAAGTTATTTTCAGATTTGCTCTAATCAAGTTATCCATCATGTCAAATATGTTCAAGAAACGGATACGAGAAACTGCAGTCTGTCTGTCAGCAAAGCTATTTTCTCCTTACATTTTTCTATGGCCTTTGCGAAATCCGAGTTTTTGTGTCCCTGCCTCCGTGATTTCTTAATTGCGAGGGCTAACTGTGCGCGCTTAAGATTAAATCTCAATGATTACAGAAAACCAGACTATCAGAAGAGGCCACCCCGTTGAGTGAAATCATTTGTCCTCGAACTTTAAGATATAAATTTTGGTTTAGACTTTTATTTTGCTTCATTGCTTTATCAGCAACTGAGAAAACTGAGATATTGGTAATCGCGAGGAAGATGATATCTTATGAAATTAAAAAGAACTTGAATTCAATGTTTTTATTGGCTACAACGAGCAACAACAGCCTTCAGGATCTATAAATGTTTTTGAAATTTTATTTAAGGTTCAACTTGGCTAAGTTTCACATAAAAAATGTGGTACTTTAGGAGAGACTAATGAAAGCCACACCAACTATAATTCCACTGTTTATCACAAAAGATTCCATTTATTATATCTGAGGATTCCCAAATTCAAAATCTTTTATTTTAATCAAAATCCTAATACTCACTATACCTTTGAATAACTCTCTTTTCTAGTCTTACTCAGCCTCGCTCCCATTCAAGCCCTGGTCAAACGATCTAACATTTTATCCAGCATTGTGCTTGCAGCCTGGGTCGAATGCAAGGAAAGCTAGATTATATCGAGGTTCTGTTATTTTTCTGCGATAAATTTCGCAATTTCATATTTCTTGGCATGAAAACCAAAATAAAAGGCGTTTAATTTGCGGGTCGCGTGAGAACTAAATTTCTTTTTGTTATTAACATGCTGGTATTTTACCTTTTACCTTAAGATTGAAAGGATATATCTGAGAATAGGCCGTTTGCAAAAAAGACTGGAGGGAGTAGTTTGTTTTTGTGAATTGCTGGCGGGTTCTTTTAACCCAGAGCTCATTACAAATTGAAAACGACTGACTATCTCAACTACACAATTAATGTAAACCTTTTTTTCAATTTTTATGTTTTTGATCATTATTTCCCACCTACCCCAATATTTGCCAGTGTCCCTGGTATCTTTTTCTGAACTACGAAATTGTTTGTTCTCTCAATCGATTATTATCTTGGGATGCATATAGCCTATGGTGATGTATACGTTTTTTACCTGGACACCGTATTATCCACAGTAAGCATATAGTTCATTCGTAGAATTCTAGTTATTCGTAGTTTTTCGTTAGTTTTTCGTTTAGTTCATGTATTTTTAACACAATATTAATATCTAAATTAAATTCAGATTAAATACTATTGAGTCTGTTCAGCAAAACAAATATTTTTATGAAATTTCTTGAGTACAGTTTATTTTCCGTTGGATTTCCAACGACCTCAAAAGGAGCTATAGATTTTTAATGGTCTATGATAAACTGATATCATTCGCTCGAGTTTATCAACAGATACAAACAACCTCGTTCTGAAGGATATTCCAAGAGGAAATACCCCTGGATCTACCTCACTTTTCATTGGCTCATGCGAAACAATAAGATCTCAAGTCAACATTCGACTGAATCCCAGGAGATTCAAAACAACAAAGTGGAAGAAGAATTCGAATGATTAATATTTAGCATTCTGTTTATGTCGCATAAATTAACGAAATTAACATAAAGTCGCCAAAAAAGTTGAGGTAGATACCAGGGATATTTCTTGATTGTTGTCAATGAAGTAGCCCCCCTGAGAATTTAAAGACCCATCGCTAGCCAGCAGCCATTGCGGGTGAAAATTACCCATAGTACATTTCTTTGACGACTGTCGTGTTATCTGAAAGTACGTTTTGGCCTAGAAACGACTTATCAGCGGTGGAAAAGGGCGTGTTTCTTTTCTTCGTGGTCAGAATTAATTTTTTCACTGCATCCACCTCCATTGGCGCACCGTATAAATATGTTTTCGTTATTTGTGAAGATGCAGCGTTATTTTGCTATGTAGGTGCGCAAAGGCTGCTGGTTAGCAATGGGTCTTTAAGGTTAGGTACCAGGGATGTTTATTTTCTGAAAAATATCCCTTAGGAGCGAGGTTATTGAAAAGCAAAAGCAAGAGGTTAGTTCAAAAATAGAAATGTGCTATTTTGGTTTTAAATACCACTTTTGTTTGAATGAAACCAAGACTTCTTTTATTTTGGTTTCAAATCTTTTACTGTTGTAGGACCCCCTGGTAAGGCTTTGATTTGTTGTGGAAATGTGCTTCTCGTCTGTTTTGGCTTGAAATTTCTGTGTTCAAAACACACAGGTTAATTTTACCAGCCGCTTGACAATGACCTTAGAGCTTTACGGAGCTTTTGGGTTTCTGAAGAATGCTTGTCTCCAAAAATCTAATCTCATCAGAAGCGAAAATAGATTTTCTGGAGTGCTGATTAATTATGAATGTGTTTTAACGCAGGTAATATTGTTTTAACACATGTGATTAATTACCACAATCTGGGAAAATAAAATATTTTTCCCTGCAGGGGGCTTATTATTGGTAAACTTCTGGGTGTGTGTTATTTTAGAATTTTAGCAAGATAATAGGAAAATTTTATGTTTTACACCAAAGCAACAGCTACAACAGCAATCAGCGTTTAGGATTTAATATCAAGCCCAGCCAAGCCTCGTTTCCAGGGATATTTAAAGGAAATAGCCCTGGTACATAGCATAGAGGAAAAATCTTTTTTATGCGCGCCTAAGTTCATTTTGAAATCGAGGTTCATGTGTAGCATATTTGAAAAATGCCGCAAAGCGATAAATAATGGAATTGCTCCCTACGATTACTACCAGTGTCAGCGAGGTTTGCTCCATTGTTTATTGTTTGAA
>JAYJMH010032422.1:0-16752 GCA_036873815.1 Phacellophora camtschatica
TCAAATAAGTTTCCATTGCTTCCAATAATGTTTCTAAAGTACTTTAAAAAACGCCCGCCTGATACCAACGAGGAGGGGAGGGCGATTTGACTGCCCACCTGCTAAAATTCTTATGGCCAGGACTGCAATGTGATAACATATAATTTTTAATATATTATATTTTACATATATTTTACAATATATTTTATACATGTCAAACATGTTTGGTTGAAATTTTGAAAATAATGGCCATGTTAGAATTGAAAAACATAAAATAATAGGATTGATTGAAAGAAAAGCAGAGACTAGACTGTAAAGTAAAACCTGCATTGGGAACATGTCCCTGCACAATTATTTTGCATTTAAATTTTCTTTCAAGATTTTTTCAAGATCAGAGGCATTGTGTAGATTTTTTCAAAAATTTGAAGGGTTCCCTGTGAAATTCACTGTTTGGATTACTTCAAAGCTAGGTTTTGAAAATTTATCTTTTCTCATGCAGAAAGGGGGTAAAATTTCTGCACAAAATATTTGGCTGTGACAAATTTTTCTGTGCACTTTTCGAAGGTTTCATACATGCATTCTCTGCGCAAAATAATTTCGCTCAAAATTATTTTTGCTTTTGAAATTAATTCAAAATATTTAATGTTAAAACAAACTTAAAAATAAATAAATATATATACCTTTTCAATTATACTTAGACTTCCTCTAATTATATTATCATAGTGTGTGGATGCAGGAACAGATGTATGAACAAACACGTTTCCTTTTGTGTACACAGTCTGAAGGAAAATAATATTTGAATATTTAGCAATATTCCAGCAACTGTATTAAAATATATACTCCCCTATTGAAAGTCTTTGAATGGTTGAAAAATGGTGGCGGCCTTCCTGCCTTTCCATTCCCCAAAAAACCCCCAAACTACAACAAAGGTTTTCTTGTTTCTGCTGGCATCAAATTTTACCAACAGAGCATTAAAAATTCTTCTTTTCAAGTTGCTAGCGTTTCTTCCAAAAAAAAACTAAAAGTTTTCAGTTTCACACTTGTTTTCTTTAATAAACTGCGAAGAGGCTAAAAAAGGTTGGGAAAACAAGAGAGCAAAAAAAGGCACTGTCACAAATTGAGAGAAATAAAACCCTTCCAGTAAATGGAATTTCAAAATTTTGTGATGGTCTTCACCCAATTATCTGAACAATTAGATTTTGCATGAAATAGAAAAAAGAAACAATGTCTAAGGAAATTGTGGAGTTTAAGTGTGGGGATTTTTGAACTTTAGGTGGTGAGTAATTTTTCATGTGGATTTTGCACAAATTTTTAACATTTTGAAAGTGAGGTAAAAAGGTTTTTCTGCAACTTTCAACTGTAAATAAGAGATTTAACGAGAGATTGCATTTCCATGAAAATTATTTGGCATATGTTGCAGAGCAAACTCAATTTAAAAACAAAATTTCAAAATATTTTCAGACAAATGTAAGCAAAATAATTTATTTAAAAGTTGTCACACAATGTTGTATTATAGATAAGAATTCAATTAAAACACTAAATTGGTTTTTGATTTGCCTTTCAAAACTGATTTATTAGAAAAATAAACATAATAATAACACAACCAAGCTTTTCCAACTTTAGTTTCATAAATAAAAATGGCTAAAAGTTAAAAAAAATTGTTTCTATCTAAAAATAAAAAGGCAATGTTTACAACAGAAGATTTTTCTGTTGCTTTTTGTCCAATTCGATGCGCTGGCAGAAACAAGAAAAACATTTTAGTTGTTAAAATATTCCAACACAAGGATCTCGTGTTCTTTGGTTTGGTTGCGATCCAGGATTCAATATATAATTATAATAATGATTTATTTATTATGTTATTGTTTTTGGTTAATTGAGGATATAATATTTTCAATCAACAGAAAGAAAAATTGCGGATTCTAAAAACTAGCTGTGTATTACTATCAAGTCTATGTGTTTACCACAAAGACGTTCTGTATTGTCAACCTTTTCCTAGCTAATAGAAAAGGAAAGAAAATTGAGGCCAATTGAGTAATTTCTCAACAAGTTGAGTAATGCCGGTGAGGAGAATTTTTTTAGACAGCCCACATAAAAGACTCTTTTGTGCACCTGTATGAAGCCTTTTTCCTCAAACTTTAAGAACCTGTGAAGCATTTAATATGCCATTGAAAGAATGTGCATTAACCCTTCCATTACGGTTACGATGAAAGTCAGCAAAAGGAAAATGAAAACTTACGATTCCGTCAACTTCAACCTCTGTCGCCGAAGCCATCTTTGTTGTTAGTTGAGCACCGCGCAGCCTCTATTTCAGGACGAGATTTTGATGACGATGACAGATAAATTTGGAATCGACGCAAAATTCTTCGATGGTTGCAAAGTCCAATCTCATCTATTTTTGGAACAGAGCATCTTCATCATGTGAGTGCTTTTATGTGTGCTCGTGAGCAAATGTTTCCGCTTTGCTTCGCAAATTTTCAATTTTCAATGTGCCACGTCATAAAGCAAACAAACTTTTTAATAGTAATTTTTATGTATCCTTTCTGCGTGTCAGATTTCAAAGAAAAAATTCATTCTCATTGAATTTTTGGTCAAAAAGCAATTAAAGGCCATTAAACGCACAATTTCTGCAGTTCCTGTATTTTCTCTAATTTCTAATTTGCTGAAAAGTTAAGAAACTTTCAGTATTCAACCAGAAGATCAAGAAACTTATAAATTTTATTTCTCTTCGTAACTTTGTATTCATAGGGAGTAACTTTGTGAACGTAACTTTGTGAACGAAAACTGATTTACATTCACCTGAATTCCAAATTATTGGATGTTTTCCTGACTTTGAAACATGAAAGTGTATTAAACTTCAGTCCAAAGTTTGTAAAAAATTAAGAAACTTTCAGTACTGAAACGCTTTTCTAAGCTACTTTAAAAATTTTTGTATGTGTATTCTTTCGTTCATCTGTTAATTTACCCGCACATTTCCCGCACTTATAACGAAAGAAAGAAGAAAAAGAGACTTCATTAACTTTCTTAACAAAATTCGCAATCGTTGCCCATTGGAGAAACTACCTATTTCCTGAGACAAACGAAGTAAAATAGCCGCATAAGCGATTCAAAACTTCTCCTTAAAGACAAATTTTATCTCGAATAGTCACGAAAATAAGAAAAAAGTAGTACTGGTGCAACATAAGATCTGCTTTTTCATTGAGGAAAAACACAAAATAACCTAAACTGATAGAACATTTCCAGAAATTGCATACATTGATTGGATAAACTCTGATGTTTACTGGATTTGAATTACACACATGAAATGAATAAAACTTGAAATGCAGTGCTTGAAAATTCATAACAGAAAATAATATAAACTTTCTCTAAGGTGGACCAAAAAATGTTAAGCCATTTGCTGGGTTATCCTGCAAATTCTGTTTTTTACTAGGCCGTAGGAATAACGCAGAAAATTCTAAGTTAATATTTCTGGTATTTGCTTGCGTTATTTTTGTGGCTGAGCAACAAACCGAAATTGCAGAATAGTCCAGCAAACGGCAGAACGTTTATTTGGTGTAGCATTCAAGCACCAAAAAGTTAAAAGAATAAACCACAGGAACTCAAAGAAAAGCAATCATCTGTGGACAAACATATCAAATGTTTGCTGTCTTCTGTCTTCAGATAACCGAGTCAAGAGACAAATATGATATAATGGCTTTTCCTTAGGCCACTGTGAATAAATATTCGCATGCATGGTGCTGGCTAAAAATTTAATTTTTCAAAATCCACCAGCTTAATTTATTTTATAGCAAGCACAAGCTCATAGAATAATTTTTTGTCACATTTCAAACACTCAAAGCTTCAAGTTATAGAGTCTTGTCGCCCATCATCGCCACCGATCGCCCGTTACCGCCTTCGTAGAAAACATAAAATAAAATCTTTTACAACAGTAATGGAAAGATAAATTCGAGATAATATCTTGCTGACTCAAAATATTCACATTCATACATACCTTTGAGGTTTTTGTTCAGGTTCTGCGAATTTATCAAGAAATAGGCGGCAAAGGGCGAGTGGCGATAAAGGGCGAAGGGAGTCTAGTTCACCTAATTAAAGAGCAGCCCAAAACTATTAAGAATATGCGAAAACAGGTGCCGACGGTGAGATAATTCAGCGCAAAGAGAAAACAAAACAAATGGAAAGATTATTGATTCAGCTCCGGATAACTCGAAAACACTTTTAGGCACGGATTTGTTTCTAATTCAAAAACATAAATCAGGCATGTTAGAACAGGCAAACCCTATGTAAGTTTAATTTTGGAGAGATTAGATAGCACATATAAACTTACTTCATTGAAAAGATAAACTCATGTTCGAGTATCTCGAATTAATAAAAATTTCTGTTTGTTGCATCTACCTCCTGAAAATATCAAATTTTACGTCGTTTCTTAATGTGCAATATGGCCCTTCCCGGGTAGAAAAGGTCAAGGAATAAATTATTTCTTATGGTTAATGTAGTCAAATTTGACTAAACGTGGCTCTCAATGAACAAATATGGCCTAGTTTAAAAGAATAAACTGAATAATAGCTCGTATTTTCAAAGCTATAAATGAAATTCAGCTGACTGCGTTGGATTGGCTTTGTTTATTGGACAATAGTTTAACGCAAATCTTCCTGCAGTACTAGCAACCCGCCTAAAATACCTACAAATACAATAGCCGTCAGGATGAAATTCTGCATTACGTTTTGAAAATTAACTCTTTCAAGCCCGAATTTATTTCAGCTAAAAAAGAAAATCATGTGCGTTTTATTTTGCAGGGGGAGGCACATGCAAACGAATTTAATTTGTATGATAACCTGTGATAAATATACGTTGAAACATTTGAAATTAATGTAAAGTTCTACCCGGGGTACAAGCGTTAAGCTGATCAAAATTGTTGAGATAACTCGTAAATGTTGCAAGTGCCAAATTGGTTAGTCATTTACTCAACGCACCCTTCCCCATTCCCCAACTAATGCTTTCTAAGGGTATCTAATAAAAACCTCTGCCAAGTTGGAACCACAAAAATATAGGTTCTTTTTTGCGGGTGTCTACTGCAGTATATGCCACAGAAACTATAATTGTTAATGTCTAATCTTTTCCGGGGATGCTAGTTGCAACACTCGAGCATTGCCTTGTGTACAAAATTCCTATAAGATATGAAAAATGATAATATTATTGCTAAGGATTACTAGCAGCACCCACCCCCTGATTTCTTCTGTGGTTCGTCATCAACAACAATAACGTCTCTCTTTCGTTTTCCCTGAGCTTGTTGTGCTGCTGGACTTTTCATTGCAAATTCTGCTTCATCTTGGATCTGCTTTTCAACCATCGCTACAAACAAATATACATATATATGTGTACGAAAATGACATTTGAAATATCATAAAAATTGGATTGTATCACTGCAACCTCACAATGTGAACATATATATTTATAACGAGTGACCAAAATCTCAGTATGCAGGGCTGCAGCTTGAAATCTATGTGTGAGGTTAGGAATTTTAAATTTTACTCAGAACGATGTAGGCAAACTAGGAGTTTGAGATACCATTCAGTGATTTGGAATCATGTTTAAATGTTCAAACTGGAAATTAAATTAGCCCTTATCCGTGATCTTTCAAGTCAATTTAAAGGAACGTCATTGATTTCCAGTCGACGTTTGGACATTAAAGAAACCTGCTAGGTCCTTATCAACTTGGATAGTTTGATCAACTTTTTAAATTGCTCCTTATCAACTAATCAAATTTTAAACTCGATAAGCGCCACAGCAACATAATTTTAGTACAATATACGTAAGCTGATTTTGTACCAGTCTCTTTTTCGTCTGGTTTATATAATATATGTTTCAGCGGTTCTAGATACTTTAAGTAATAGTGGTGCGATTCACACTGATATGCACTTGGTAATTACGTAATCATGCATATCTATTTGCGCTTGTATCCATATTCAAGTACAAAGATTTTTACCAAAGAAGTTGCTCGTCTATATATGTACCACATGCAGCACGTTATTATTTCATAATTCTGCTGCAGCTAAAATCTGTTATCTGCCAATTGTTTCGCTATTTCGATCGAAAATACGTTTCCTTCCGTATAAAGTCTACTACTAGGGAGTTTTAGAAAGAAGACACAAGACTCAAAACGAACCGCAGAGCTTTGTTGTCTTCAGTAGTCAATTTCAATAGGTTTGGTTTACATTTGAAATGGACCTAAAGCCCAATGGACCTAAAAACGACGCTGGAGACATTGTGTGGTTGTGCAAACAACAACTTAAAGTGTCACATTTTGCAGTACGTTATCACTTACTCTTTGCTAAATCTAAAAACAATTCATCAATTCCTTTGTTCAATTTAGCTGACGTGTGGAAATGTTTTGCACCAACAGATTTTCCATAACTACAAAACAAAAATTTACAAAAACATAACTTTTTTGTCTACCAAAAATGCCGAAATTCATAGAATTTATGAAAAATTCATAGAATTTTCAAAAAGATTAAAGTACTAAAAATCAAAATCAAGTCAAAAACAAGAAACATTGTGCAGTAAATGCAAAAATAAAGTTTATGACGATATGAAAAAAATATTAAATAAACGTACTCCTCAGCAACTTGAGCATCTACATGTCTGCCTTTCTCTAAATCAGTTTTGTTACCTTTAATAAAATAATGACAATTATTAATATCACAAAAATAAATAAATGTCGCACTAGTCGATTAATTGAGATAAACATAACCAATGGCAACAAATATCATAAACACTTCCAAAACCAATTAAAGCTACGTCCACACCGCTCGGTATTCATTTCTATTCGTTTTTGTCGATGAAAACGCTGCTCGTTCAGTTTTCTTGTTGTTTTCAGCTCCTCCTTTTCAGAACGAAGGCTTCGTTGCCTTTGTTAGCGTATTTAAATGTCTCCGTTTTTGGTGTTCACACTGAGAACTGAGCGTATTCACAACGCAACGTTTTCAAATTTATCCGTATTTCTCAGCGTATTCGAACTGCACCGTTTTCACAGTGGAGCAATGTGACCGCAAGGCGAATACGGATAAGTCTTGCTCCGTTTTCATGTGAATACGGAGCAGTGTGCTCAATAGCCTAAGAAGAGAAAGCCAATTTCATATTCAGATGAGCTTGGAAAAAACTCTGGAGTGAACGCAAAACATTTATAAGAAATCTGTACAAGAAAAACTGTACACACAGAATTTTTAAATAAATTGACTGGAGACTTCACAATTAATAATGATGATAAAATATATGACGTTTCCTCCGCTAGGTTCCAGAGGCATAACCCACAACAAAGAGAATAACTCATATCTTCATCTTTTACCATGTAGTTCAATGCATTCTGCAACCTGTCAAAGATTTTATGTCATTAAACCATCGTTTATTTGGTCTTCCTCTACCACATTTTCCTGGTACTTGCCTTCCAAATATACCTTAGCAAAGCATTTCAAGCTGTGCTTGGTATGACCAAGAAATTTCAGTTTTCTACCTTAGATTTGATATTATGGAGTGAAGGTTAATGAGTTGTCTAAGAGTGATAATTTTGACCTCATCAAGCATGATATGTGATGTCATGAATTGAAATAACAATCTATAAATTAGTAAATAGTGGAAAAAAGGAAAATATATTCGCAAAATAGTAAATAGTAAGCTTACTAAAAAATCAGAAAGCAAACTTGACGAAACGTATACATGAATGCTGCGTGCAATCTTAAACATACATTGGAATACACACCCAAGTAAAGAGCGTCTATATGGTAACCTAGCCCAAATTACATCAGAGATAAAATTTGCAGGTTATGGCTACAGAAGCAAAGGCAAAGTTGTTAGCGATCTAATCTTGTGGATCCCCAAACATGGTACAGCTAAAGTTGGGTGACCTAATAAAACCTATGTCAAGCAAATAACCGAAGATGCTGATTGTCAAACTGAAGATCTTCCAAGAGCTAATGGAAGACAGAGAAATCTGGAGAGGCGGGGTCAACATGGCAATAATCTTGTTGTTTTAAATGAAATTAAATATATATATATATATATATACCATATGCTCTACAAAGATGGTTTGTAAAATTGTTTTTCAAATAATCAAAATCAGACAATGAAATTCGAAATAAAAATTCAAGAATTAAACAGCATAGATTTTTACAAACCTGCAATGCACAAACAAATGTCATCTCCTAACATTTTTCTCAATTCTTTCACCCAATTCTTCACCTAAAAAATATATGTATTCATATTCATATAAATTTATAATTTTCAAAAATTTCAAAATATGAACAAATGTAGCAGAAATGCATATATATAAATAAACTTTTCATCAAACAGAAAAAATATTCAACAGGCCTGGTAATAAAACGATGATCTGCACTTATTTATTCTTAAAAACTCTTTGAAGCTCCCACTTAGATAATTAAAGAAAATACTTAAAACTGAAATTGATGAACTGAAAATGTGTTAAATAAATAAGAATTTTCACCTTGAGATAAGAGTCTTCATCTGTAATATCATAAACCAAAATTGCACCATTGCTACAAAAAGTAACTCATGTAAATAAAAAGATCCTCAAATAATTGACATTATTCTATATATATATATATTATTATTTAGGGGTAAACTTTTTTTAGGATTTTTAAATTGTTCCTTGACACATACAAAATTTACCCTTATATCTTCTGTCTAAAGAAACAAATTCCCAGTTGTAAATATTTCGAAAGCAGAGAAATTAATGGCAGATTTTGGGAAAGACTAGTTGTGCCTCCAAAGAATCAATCAATCAACCAATCAGCCAGTCAATCAATCAATCAAATTTTTTAATAGAATATGATAACTAATCTATATACAGTAATAAGGATATTTTCTATGCGAGCAAGAAAAACAGGGATTAACAAGCCTAGGCTAATAACTTAAATGTTAGATATAATGGCAGATATAATGAAACTGTACCTGTCTCTATAGTAGATAGGACCAAGGGCATGAAACCGTTCTTGTCCAGCAGTGTCCTAAAAAGCAAAGAATATAAAAGTAGAAGATATTAAAATTGTGCACACCCAACAAGGCTGAGATCAGGCTCTTCAAGTAGAAGAGCACAATAAGGAGAAAATGAGAATTAAAATATATTTCACTTTTTTCTTCAAATTTTGAAGTCAAGTTCTCCTCTAACTCTCCTGTGCCATCAAAGCTCTAGGGGAGTACAGTGTTTGTAGCAAGAAAAATTTAAAATGCACAAATTTTAGGTGAGTGCAAAAATGATTTTCAAGGAATCTAAAAATCTGATTTATGAAGGTCTTGTGAGGAACTTGCCTCCATGGGCAGCTGGAATTTTCTAGAACACCGACAAATCAAGTGCCTTGGATTACAGATTATTCATTTGTACGCAAAATGAATAACCAGGCTGTAAAACACTTACCCAAATAGCAAGATTAATTCTTTTTCCATCAATATTTAATCTTCTGTTGAGAAATGATGCCTAAAACAAAAAAAAATCAACATATGAAACTCAAATCTTCAAAAGAAATTGTCAGTTAGCAAAGTTTTCAAATTATCCACAAAGCCAAATCTGAAAATTTTCATAAATATGGCAAAAACAGTTTTAGCAAATGGGCTCAATCCAGTCTGGAAAGCTTCATTTTTATCATGGAAGATACATATTTTATGCTGTTAAATTTGCGTGCTTGGAAATACACCAGTACAATTTTTTAAATAACAAGCATATATAGTTCTTTAAATTTGCATGCTTGGCAAGCAAAATTCTTTATTTTCACACATAGAATTTTGTTCGTGCTTGGCTGATCTTTCATACATACTTTAAAATCTGGGGCTCAATTGGAATCTTTGTATTACACATCAAATATATTTGGTGTCTATTTGAAATTCAGTGCACAAATCTTAGATTTTTGGTGTGCACAAACAAAGATGGTAAACTGTTAAACTATGTTTTTATAAATATTTGTTAGAATTGTTTCTGATTTTTGGTAAAAGGACGAAAAATTGGAACAAACACACTGATTTATATAATTTGTTTGATTAGGTGGGCAGTTAGTAGACTTTTCAATCTGGTCAACCACCAGAACCTAAATTTTACAGTCTGGACATGTTTGTGGATCTAAGTTGGGTTTATTTTCACTGCATTCATATCATAAGATTAATGCCTGCAAAGAAATCTTCAAAATTTGTTTCCACACATTTGGAAACAAAAAGAAAATTTTATTTATTCTGAATATGAAAACTGTTAGTTAATCTGTGAAAATCTAGCAAAGTTGCTATAGATATGGGAGCTATATTATCAAGGAATAGTGCATAATGCTCATGCCTAATCAATGCTAAACACTTGGTTGAATGACCCACTTTCCAGCATTGCTGCTGTGGTGCAGCAATCTAAACCTTTAACTTTCATCGTCTCTGCTTGATACTTTGTTCTTAGAATATCTAATTTTAATAGTAACCGTATTTCTAGATGATTATGTACAAGATACAGCTCCCATATTCATTTTAAATATTCTGTTCCATCCCATATTCAAAAGTTTGCAGATTGTGCAGCAGGAATTTCTCTTGTCATTAAAAATTTTTGCACCACTAAATTAAATTTCCATCATTAAATAATGGGCCATATTGTTTTTCTCGTTCTCAAGGAATTGCTGGGCTGGAACAACGGCTGAAATTAAAAGTGTGCAGGGGTTTCTCCCCCCTACCCTTCCCCATAATATATCATCATGCAAGGCAAAATATATAATTTGTCTGGCCGACGACGATGAGAGAGGCATTCAAGAAGATATCTTTGAGATTGAAAGTCTTTATTAATTCCTTCTGCTTTTTACCTGCAGAGTTTGTAAGTGTTTATCATTGAATTTATCTTGAACATATCGGAGAACCAAGCTGGTTTTGCCAACACACCCTTCTCCAAGAAGAACGATTTTGAAATGATTTTTTCTGGCAGATGCTGCCATTATGTTTGGAGATGAAGAGACACTTTTAAATTTTCAGTTTCCTTAAACACCAATTTATACTGCCTGTTTGGTGTATCTGGTAGTCACTTTTGTCCAAACGCCTCAAAACGAATGGTTGGTTTGCTTGGATGGCCTAAACAACCGCTTTCTCTTCTCTCGTTTTTGCTGACTGAGTGGAACGCAGAACGGCAAAAAAACACAGCGTGTTGTTGTCGGCTTGAACTGTTCTTTCGATCGATATTTTCTCTTTAAAGTTTAATCTAGGTCATTATTCACAATTTCTTTAAACCAATCTTGTTGAGATTATTTGGTACGAATTAATGACGGCGTACAAAAACTCCTTCAAGATAACCCCACTCAGTGCAAGTTGCACAAAAAGTCCACCCACAAATTACGTAGTGAAAATAGACTTCTGGGAAGTATATTCCTGCGCAGCGTTCAAAATGAATAAGTGCTGACATCCAATTCAAGTAACCAAGGCCCGCCAAACCACACAACATATCCAGCAGATCAAAAACAGATCAAGTCAAGAGATCAAGAGAAATCAAAAATAGGAAGGTCAACAAAACAAATCCTTTCTTTACAAAAGAGAACACGTATGTATGCCAGCAAAAACTTATGTTGACCATCATTTTTGGCCCAAAATTTAAATAGAACGGCTATATATATTAATTATTATCATGTTATAATATTATAGTAGTTTAGATAGCTTAATATAGTTGTTAAGTTATTATCATAGGAGGGTGGTAAAGATTTTTCTGTGAGACTTGAAAACGCCAGCCAAAAACATGATTTGACAAATTTTTCACTGTGAAACACAACTATAGGGAGGACAGTCAATATTTTGACTTTGAGGGATCTACAGTAGATAAAAAAACTCATCTGAAAAACTCAATTTAAGCAATTTTTTCTGGATTTTTAATAGCCCTAATAGTAAAAAAATTTGTTGATTTTATTGGAGAAGTGTTTTACCATTATAATACCAGATTTGAAAAATTGAGTCGTATTAAAAGGGTCCTGACCCCCTGATCTCAACCCTCTCCCTTTACCATGAATGTAATTTCCCAAGCGCAAACAAGAACTGAAAAGGGAAGGAGAGTTTTTTTTATTACTCAATGAAAAAGGTTGGGGCACATTATTTGCATAAAGAAGATGTGGGTCTGTGCTGTGTTGTGGGAGAAACAGGATGAAGAGACATATTCCAGCATGAGGAAGTGGGGTCTGGGTAAAAAAGGCACTGTGTGATCTGGATAAAGGGCAAATTTTTATTCCTCGACAGAACATTTAAAATTAGATTAACAAATTGTTTACCAAAAAGGGCCAGACTGCAGAGTGTTCACAAAAATTTTTCAAAATTGTTGCATGCACAACACCAATTTTGAATGATTCCTCTTGTTTTAAATCATGAAAACAATGAGAAAGTAAGAGCTACATGCTGGCACACCAAACTGCCATTCTCTGCAGAATAAAATGGGAGCAATCTATCCAGGCATAGTGGGGAATTTTTCTACTAGTTTGTATGTTAAAAGATTTCCTGGGTTGTTTAAATGTTTGAACTTGAAATTACCTTTTTTTTCCTGCACACAAACAATTTTTCAACAATATAAAAATAATTATAAAGACAAGAGTTTGCTTTTGAAAAAAATATGCACTAATTTTTTAAAAGAAGTATATGATACATTTTGTAAAAAAAAATGGAGGCAAAAACAAGACTTTTATGTTTATGTTTAGTGTGCTAAACATACAGTCTTGTTTTTGCTTCCAATTCTTTACAGAATTTTTACTGCAATAATTTACCAAATATATAAATATATATAATTAAATTGTGTGTTGAATTAAAGTGTAAACTTTTCCCTAGTAAACCAATCTGCAAGTGCCAGGATTCAGCAAGGCAATGCCATTTTTAAAGACATTATACTAATTTTTATATTTTTTTAAACTGTGAAAAGTTGGATTATGTAAATATAGAGGATGAGATTATAAAATAGTACTTTTTTATTTTGTTTTTAGGCTCTTGATAACATTGTGGAAAAGAGCTGGAATACAGAACTATGGTCTGTTTTGTAGTGAGAAACTGTATAGACATCCAACAGAATGTCAGGGAATGGAAGGCTGCGTCCACAAAATTACGAGTTCATGTATCCATCAATGGCTGTTTGGGAAGATTTTGAACAATTAAAGGTTAATTCTGGCAAAAAGAAAAGGTCTGCTTCATTACCGAAAAAGACAGGTAAAGATTTGGGGTATACGTCTACAAGCCAAGTAATTGAAAAGAAAGGACAGAAAGATCTTAAAATGAAGAGGTATTATATCCATGTTATTTTGCTATTCAATTCTGTAGAATATTTATCCATTTTAAAATTAAAGGGCTTATATTGACTAGCAAATTCTCTGCTAATCTCGAACTTAAGGAAAAAATATGATTGCAAAATAAAAAGCTTTTATCAAAATCATTTAAATTACAACAGAGAAAAGACTAATTAATTGCCATAATCATTATATTATGGAAAAACGAGTTAGTCCCAGTTCAGTTTTTTTATCTTCTTAATTTACAGTATCCATTTATTTCTAGAGGAAAGGATCCTTCCAAAAATGTGTTTGGAACTTTCATTCACCCATCAGCATTTGAGCTGGATCATTCTGTATTGTTGCCTTCATCAGGAGCTGGTATTCGATTAAAACCAATCAAGAATGCTCCGGTAAATTTTTAGTATTACTGTGGTGCATCTTAATGTAATTGTTTATTTTTTTACATTGTATACGTGAGCTTTGTCTGGTTGAAAGCTCAGATACTTGAACAACAACAATGTTTCTTAAATACTTTTCATCATCTGAAAGTTTTTAAACCTCTTCAAAAGCATGTGAATGAAAGTCATTTTGGTGATATTTTTGGTTCAAAATACTTTTACTAAAATCATCCAGTGTCATAGAATCATCAAGTTAAAATTGAAAGAAAATCAGACAAATACTGTAGAATCTCTTTCTTGTGGAAGATTTGCTTGATGAGCTGGAAAAGTGCCTAAAATCCTTTTTTCTGAAATTGTTTTTTAGAAATTAGATTATTGTTCAATTATTGGGTAGGTCATTTAAGCGTGGCTGCAAATTATGTTTCTGAACATGGATAATTTCTGCAACGATTGATGTGAAACACAAACGTTTTTACTCTTGGGTCTCTAATAGGGAACCCCTTTTATTTTGACTTCATAGCTTCCCCCGAAATTATTCCGACCCACCCTACTATTAAATTTCATTGTTTTGGATTCTGTTATCCGCCATTCTCTGTTATAACTGTGCATTTGTTATTTCTCTCCATAACTTTTTCGTTCATTTTTCCGATCTATCTATCTCACATTATACTATTTCATATTGATTTAGTGCTTGCAACCAAACAAATTTCTAGCAAAATATTGACAATTTAACGTGATAAACAACGTAACTTTCGACAAATTTCCATCCAATTTCCTGCAAGATCACGTTTTGGAAAAATTCCTGCGATCATTGGTCACACGGTCGGGTGGTGTTTCGTGGCATGGCATGGATATCTATGATCAGTTGTCAGTATTACTCTTGCAATTTAACAAAGAATAAATAACTTTTTTCTAGGTTCCAAGATTTGATGCCCAAGCTGAAATAAATAAAAGGTATATACAATATGTATATAGTATGTAATTTATAAAGTATATAAATTATAAATTTTTATTCAAATTCAAATTTATTCATAGAGCATGATTTAAATACAGCATACTCTATACGACCAAGGGAAAGCAGTGCTTAATGAGCCTGAGCCGTTTAACCTAACAAATATTTACACTACTCAGCAAAATTACGATACTCAGCTTACGATACTTACAATCGCAATTACAAAATATCCAGATTAAATAGAAGAGATGCAGTGACAGGAACCTGGAGAGGAACATGTCGGGAAAGGCTGTACAATGAGCTTGGATGGGAATCTTTAAGTTCAAGAAGATGGAGTAGACGTCTAATTCTTTTTTATAAATTCATCAATAACTTAACGCCTGATTACACACGAGACCCCATTCCACCGCTGCATGAAAGAAACTATATTTTTCGAAACCAGCCAGCAGTAGAGCAAATATGGGCAAGAACGGAAAGATTCAGAACTAGTTTCTATTCCAACTGCTTATCTGAGTGGAATAAACTTGATCCTGTGTTGAGGGCATCCACTTCTGTTAGCATTTTTAAAAAGAAATTATTTTCACAGATTAGACCTCCTGCTAACTCCGTATATGGTATTCACAATCGAAAAGGGATTGCGTACTTAACTCAATTGAGGGTTGGGCTGAGCAAACTCAATTTTCACAAATTTAGACACAATTTTAAAGATACAATCAATCCAATGTGCCCAATAAATGATGGCATAGAAGACACGGAACACTTTTTGCTGCTCTGCAATTCATTCATAGGGTACAGACGCAGTCTTCTCGCTGGTGCTAACGATGTGCTCCAAACGTACGGATATTCTGAAGCTCCGGGCAATAATATTTTGCAGCTTCTTTTATACGGAGACGAAAACCTGCCTTTGGAAGCAAATGCATTAATCCTGAAATTAACAATTAAGTTTATTTTGGAAACAGAACGCCTTGATTAATCTATCCATTTCCTTACGAATACCCCCATACCCCAACTCTCCATGTGTTTAATGTTCTTATTTGCAATTGCATGATAGTTTGAGGTAGCTTGCAACCAAGTTAGCAATTTTTGAAGATCAATCTTTGGGTTTAAAGTTTAGACTCTTTAATTTGCAATTACTTGGTTACAAGCTACCTTAACTCGTAGCTACCTTAACGACGTATTTACTCGTATGTTGCTCGTCCATGTTTTTGTCCCCTCGTCGTTTTCTTTGCGTAATGTTCTTGTATTGTCCCTGTTTTGTTTCATGTAACCATGGGGTAGTCATGTAATTTCGCTCCTCTTAGTATCGTCCCTGTAGTGTCGTATAGTTGTAATTAGAAAGTATAGTAGAAGGTAGCTTATATTGTAAAATTTTTATCTGAATATAAAAAAAAAAAAAATTACCCCATGGTCATTTATCAAATGTTAATATGACAATGACTACCCCATGGTCATAACATAGAGAAACATCCAACATAAATTCAACTAAATATACAATTACGAGAAGCTATACATTAAAGATTTCTACTTGTAAATACTGAGGTATGTTTCACGTCGGATGCCAGGCGAGCATAAGCGCATGATGCCGAGCAACGGTGACCCCAGCCGGGAGAACAACAGCGACAACAGTTGCTGCCACCACTGCTTCCCATCCAAGATCCCCACCGCGCAGCGCCCTACGCCAATGTTGTAGGTGCCTTCATCACAAAATATCAGGCCTGTACATATGAATTTTAGTGGACGTGTGGCAATTCGCATACCTTGGCGATTTTAGGCGTGCGATGGCGTGCGATAACAAATTTAAACAAATATAATGATATTTCAGGCCTCGTTTTTTTATCCGTTTTTGCTGCTGAAAACGAAGCTTTTTTATGTCCCTGTTCAGAAATGTTTTCGGAAAGGATAACTTTTCAAATGATCCGTTTTCAAAACAACCCGTTTTCATTTGGCTTCATTTTCATCAGCGTTTTTAAAAAAGTTATCCTCTTCATATCGGACTAATTGCTGGTAATGTCAAAAACCGAGAAAAATAAATCTGTTTTCGGGCGAAAACGGAGTAGTGTGAACTACGTGGGAGACAGCTTCGTTGAATACAGGAGCCTCAGGGTCAATCAAATTAACACTGTGGTTAAAAATCGATCTTCATGTCATATTACACTTTTAACAATCGTCGAAAACG
>JAYJMH010032433.1:0-23659 GCA_036873815.1 Phacellophora camtschatica
CGCCATCATTTTGCTCGTATAGATTACCCTCAAACTGAAAAAGTTGATTTTTAGCGGCGATCACAAGAAGCTCTTTAGTTTCAGTTTTACTAAAACTGAACTATTCACAGAATATAGATTTCCAAGATCAATCGTATTCACAGAATATTTAATTCCAAGATCAATCGCATTCACATAATATTTAATTCCTAGATCAATCGTATTCACAGAATATTTAATTCCAAGATCAATCGTATTCACATAATATTTAATTCCTAGATCAATCGTATTCACAGAATATTTAATTCCTAGATCAATCGTATTCACAGAATATTTAATTCCAAGATCAAAGCATGATATACGATGATATACCATCTGAAATTAAATCTCAATACCAGTTTTATGAACGAAATATTTGTTGAAACGGCTGTTCCCTATAAAATGAGGAGCTGCAATCGCCTGCATATACCACAACCCCAAACAAACAGTTGCGGGGTCCAGATTATATCATATTTGGGATGTAGGATATGGCAAAACTAATACGAAACTGGAAAGGAAATGAATGAACTGTGGACTATGCAAATCTTAGTTAGCACAGGTTGGGTTTTTTGGCATAGCAATCTTTTAAGTTATTTTTGTTACTTTTTTTTGAATTTTATTTTGATAGCATATATATTATTTCTATTTATTGTAAATTAATTAGAGCAAGCTTATCTTTCAAGGGGCAAGTCCCTTACTTTTACAACTCAGTTACAAATATATTTTTAAAGATCTGTTTTATGAAAACCTTACTTTTAGGGATTTAATTTAAGGAAATATGACTTACCCCTTTCATCCTGTTACTCAGGTGAGGTTGATTAGCTCACACTGGCTGCCACAATTTTATCTGAGAGTATATCAAGTCTCACGTATTTTTGTGCGAGCTTTTCTGCGAACGTAACATTTCGTCAAATTATTTTATTTTATGCTATTATATATTTTTTTTCGTGAATTATTTCACAGTTTGTTTTTTAATGTGATCTATGGGGGCACCTGGGGTATCATCTTGAAACATGTTGAAGCACTTGATTCTTACACGTTATGTAAGGTGGTGATATTTTTCTGTTTTTTCTTGAACAAACTTTTCCCGTTAGAATTGTCCGAGAATAAGATAAATTAAAACTTTGGACTAAATTTTCAGATTCATGAAGTGTTTATTTGAATATTTGAATGAGTTTATTTTTCCTTAGGTTTAATACTACTTGCATGCTGGGTTGTTTTGTCGATAATTTGCTGTTGTATTCAAATCAAAATAACTGGAAAGGATTTGATGGAAGGAGGACAGATTTGTCCATTTGATTTCTGTTCATGTGTTTGCCATTCTTGCAAGAAAAATAAAGAAGATAAAAAATCAATTCAAAGAGACACTGTTTATTTTTATTTGGATGGAGAATCATGGAAGGAAGCTAAAAAGGGATCCAACAGATAATCTTTTTAACTTTCTTTTTTCGATTTATTTTATGCATTGTTTTATTGTTGTTCAATTCACCAAATGAGAGTTTATGATCGTATGTGTTTGTTACGAAATATTTTAGATTTAGTTTTGTTCTGAACAGTTACAATCTCTGATAATAATCCCATGATTTTATCGCGAGACGCACTTCGCATTTTGTTCAAAGTAGATTCGTCATTTGGAACGTTTGGGCTACAAAGACAATATATAACGTGGGTGAATTTTCCTAACGAAAGTCTTAAAATAATTTTGTTTGATTGAGCAATTAAATCAGTTTACATAACGTACGTTTATTTTTTTGAAACAAAAAACAAATCTTTCAACTTAGTGGTTTTAAATCACAATCCAGTTTCCCGTTTGTTTACAATTTAAATTCACTAGACCATGATGATTAATGACCCAGACCAAACATGGTGAAATAATGTAAAACGAAAATTTCACCATGTTCCCAGACCATGAAATTTGCAGTCAGGATCAGATGTTTCTTCATAGTAACGGCTTTTGTTATGAGAGGCTCTAAACTGCTTGGCAACTCGCAGCCTTACTCTTTGTGTCTTTGGTACGAACAATGAGGTACGAATTATTTGCAACCCGCGGCCCTTCTTTTTTCTTTTTGTGTCTCTTAAAATAAACAATATTTTAAACAATAAACAATATATGCAATATTTTAACTTGAAGATTTCAGTCATTAAACCACATTGCCTACGCATTGAAAACTAAACTGAAAATTATGAAAACTGAACCAATTTAACGAAGTGTGAGGATTTGGCCGAGAACAAACGTGAGGTCACGGGCTTTGGGGCCGGCAACTTTAAGCAATCATTTTGAAAACAACTTTTCTTTTTTTCTTTGAATGAAGGATTGAATAAAGAGATTTTAATTATAATTGTGTAACATTTTTAGAATTTCTGGTTAAATATCTCTTTGGCGTGTTCTTTCAATGTCTCGAAATGCGCATTGAAGTTGATTAGATTCAAATTTTCATTGATGATGCCGGAAATATAGATATTTTTAGCACTAAGGATAGACCAAGATAATCAATTTGCCAATTTGAAGAACGAAGGAATTATAGGAAAAGGAAATCGGGGAACAGAGAATCGGGGAATGAAAAAGCGGTAAGTAAGGAACATGTCTTTGTTTGATAAACAGCAAGGTGTCGAATGAGAAGCAAACAACACTTTTTCACAAGTAGCATGAATTTCTTCCGTCAACCACTTTCCTAATACCAATAATTCTCCATAATCATCGAAAGTCAGTCACTTTATCAAAACTCTCTAAAATAGGGCGCCTTCGTGGGTAAGAAGCGGCAATTGATTAACAATAAAAGCCGACCTGAAAAAAGTGGGAAATTTCCACCCTTGGTGCCGCTCGTGTAGTTCCTGGTGCGTCTGGCAACCAATAAGTTGTCGAATGAGTTGCCATATATTGGTCTAATCCGTGTCTATTAGATTCTCTTTTATATGCTTTTGCTTGTCTTTCTTTATTTTGATTTTATTCCAAAAAGTTTTTTCAAAAGATTTTATTCCATTACTTTTTATTCCATGTTTTACAAATTACATTGGTGGATTGGTGTCCGGAGAATCCCTTGTTATATATTTGTTTTTTTTCCTTCTCTTTGTCAATATTTAATCCTTCAAAATACTGTAATCATATGATTGCTGAATCATCCATTCGAAAATTTCAAGAATTCGCCCCAGTTTTGACTGCAAGGCATTTTAGCCTCTTGCCACTGCCAACCGCATTTGTATTGACCAATCAGGAAAAGACCATTGATTTCTGATGAACCATCTATTTCTTTTCTTATAAAACTTGTCTGACTTTTGTGAACTGTCTTTCAGATTTCAGACTTCACGTAAAACGTTTTTATGAAGGTTAGGAAGCACCATTCGACCAGACATAAATATTTCTTCACAAGAATCTTGATTTTGAAATTGATTGAAGCAATTCTGAAGTGATTCAATTTATTCTGAAAAGGGAACCAATTTCGTTCGTAAGTCACCTTTAAATTACTCAATTCTGCATTAAAGGACAGCGGGTAGGGGGCAATAACCCCACCCCATTCTTCTCAGCATAGGCGGAAAAAACTAGCTGGCATGATCATGGCATGATGTTGCTCTTTCGACAAACCCACAAACCCACACTAATCATTTTATAAATGGGTCTAACATTGAATAATAGACCTGGGTCGTTTCTGAAAACTTGAGAGTTAACATAGTATGGTCTTTATGGTTGCGAATTTATTCATAATTCTTTCTTTATTATGTTATTATTATTGATTGACATTATTTTCTTTTCAAACAGATTAATACATTTTGTTTTCGTTTGTTTTTTGCAGATTTTCTGACAAACGTTGGATGGCGTCATTCCGAATGAATGAGAAGATTTTGACAATTTGCTTTATTCTTTTCTTCGTGATAAATATGGCAGCCAGTTCTCCATATTTGTTGAAGAGAGGTGACAAATACAAGTGCATAAAAGTGCCCGAGAAGAAGACTGTAATCATCCCAAATTGTGGAAAGAAATTTTACAAAACAATAAATTGCATAAGTCCTTGCTACCCTCCAGAATATTGCCCATGTGAACCTGAGCTTACGCTTATCAAAAGCATCACAGTGAAATGCAAGAATAATCTTCTGAAAACAATGTATGTCAGGAAAGTAATTTCTTGTGCTATTGGTACATATCTTGGAACATATCCTGTGCCATTAAAGAAAGGACAGTAATTTTTTTTGTACAAATACCATTTAAAACACAAGACAGAAGTATTTTATTTATCAAAAACTTTCATGTTTCAAAATATGTTTGCGTTTAGTTTATATAAGTTATTCATTATTTATACAATAATCAAATGGTATAACGGTATCTATTTTTTACTTGTAGTTTCTTGAAGATATAATCTAAATTTCGATTCACACTCATTGTCGAAACACAACCACGACGATCTTTCACCTTTAGCAAGGCCGACATTTAGGGTCGTGGTCAAAAGTTGTCTCTGAATGTTACGAAATAAAAAACAAAAAAATCAAAATCGTAATACTTTTAGTGCCAAAAATTGTCCACGTGTTTTATTAGGTTTTATTGACATTCGCAAAATTATATCAGTCAAAATATTGCTGATTTATGATCTCCAAAGAATGGAGAACAAACACCAAAACTACTGGTGTAAATATTTTCAATGAGCAAGACAGTGTTTTCGAATTTAAGCCTATTACGCCTGGGGGGGGGGGCATTATGGCCCCCAACGGTATATCAAGATATATCTCCTGTTTTACTGACAATGATATGTTGTTACTCTTCGACTTTTACTAAAATTTAATAGTCTAAAAGATTGTAAATTTTTTATTGCACTTTCATGTAACGTGACCAGTAAATGCCATATCATTAGATTTTTCTTTTCAAGACCTTTCATTCGGTAGATAATTCATTTGTTTTTGTTTACATTTAAAGTTTTTAATATATTTGACGTCATGCATTTTGATAACGTCATTGCGTTACGTTCTTTTGAAAGGATATACGTTTATTAGAATTGTAATCACAAACCGAGACATTGATTTCCTTGAAATATAAGGCAAAATCTTTTTTCCTTTACAAACAATAGTGCTTCCTATTAGTTGGAAAACCTTTTGCCTAGCAGCTGGTCGCGTGGCACCAAAGAATAGTAATACCACATACTAAGTTTCACCATTCTTATAGGTTGCTGAAAAAAATAGGAGACTATGATGCCCCCCAACCCACCAGGTGAAGTAAGTAATTTTTACCCCAGGTGGAATAAGGCTAAGGCACAAAATAATCTCGTTCATCAATAGGCTTTTTCGGGAATAAAAGTATTTCTGTTGTGTAACAGAACTAGCCTCGTTTTCATCATTGATTTTGGGAGACAAGGAAGAAAGAGTAACTATTCCCAGTGGAAATACAAAAATTGCCTCTCAAGACCATGTTTTTCCCCCGAAAATGTCTATTAAACTTAAAAGAAAGAAAACTAAATACTGTATGAGAATGAAACCAGTTATAACTTTGGATGCCCCGAGTCTGGATTTTTTAGCCTGTAATTCTTTTTATTAAAACACACTTTATAAGGACATCGAGGCTCGAATTGTCTAGAAAATAAGAACAAATTAAGAAAAGGATCAAGAAAATGATCAGCGTCAGATTTCCAAAAGATTTAATACCATATTATGAAATTATACATTCACGTTTTGATTCAAAGTTTTTAAAGAAAAACTGGTCACGTCGTAAATTACTAAGAAATTAGAGAAGAAACCTCTGTGAAAAAATAAAAACAATTTAAGAAAATTTTGAGCCCCGAATTTTTAAAAATTAAAGAACATCGAACCTCAGGAAAATTATCTGGTTCCTATAAAAAATGAGGAGTGTATTTAAGCCTAATGTTCGGTGCAAGAACATTTCAATTTAAAATTTGCGTTCGGTGCAAGAACATTTCAATTTAAAATTTATTCCCTACTGTGGAAATCAAATCAGCCAGTTGCAGCCATATAAGTCAACTCTTTTTTAGTGTTGCAATGAATCTCTTTAGATTTTATTTTATTTTGCTAGCGGCTTGCTTCAATCAGACGCGGGGACATTTTTTATTCTCCACAAAACAGAATAACTACGTCCAAAAGCTTTTTTAAGTTAGTTTCACAAGTTGTTTTGTAAAATGAATGGTCATTTTAAGATTAATGATTTTTTAAGGTTGGTTCGAAAGAAGTTTATTTTTGAAGACGTAGTTTATAGTATAAGTTATGCATTTTATGCTACTTCATATAGTATCTCAATAGCACAATATGATAGAAATTATCATAATATTAAATACATTCAAAACAATGTTCCAATTATAGTTTTTCAACAAATGAAAAATAGATACACTTAAAGAACTCACAAATATTCATTACTTGTTAAAATATTTTGAAAATCAATTTTTTTAAACAGCAATTCAAATTTACATTGACATTTCTCTTTATAATTTTGTTCTCTCACGAGAAATCAGCCACAAGCTGAACGGTATTTTCCATGTGGCTGAAGGACTAAAAAGAACCGAAATCGTCCCATAACATCTAAATAATGTCCACATAAAATGTAAATGAAAAAATATTGATAGTAATAATAATGACCACGTGACGATTGAGTTGAGCAAATCTGTTATTTTGACTTTTCCAACAGACAATGTCCCAAGCCTCGTTTTCATAGTTAAATATCGATTGCCAAGATAATGCATGATGGGAATGTTGAAAAATAGAATCTGAAAGGAATTGGAGGGATGTCTAAATATAGACATGTCCAAATATAAATATGTCAAAATATAAAGCAAACGTGAAAAATCACGAAGTGTCTAGTGAGAAAAATGCAATTTTTGTCATCGATGAAAACCTTTAAATTATTATTTTTAAAGAGACCTTCGTATATATGGTGTTGGCTTTAACGTGATTGGATGAAAAGCAGGTATGTTTGTGCTTTACATTGTTTTCATTCTTCATCATCAGTGTACAATTATGAGCCAAATTATTGCCATGAATCATCATGTCTATAAAGTAGGAACAATTACGATGAATTATAGTAATTAAGAATTTGAATGTGGTAGTGTTTTTAATGCTCCGTAAATATAAGTTAAATACCTGCAATGTTCCGTAAATATAAGTTAAAGAATCTGGAATCCATTTTCCGTTTGAATATATTCCATGAACGAAGCAAAACCCAACTGAACCAGGCACTATTTCTCCAATGAACATTGGCCCTGCAAAGTAGTAGCAATTACATGTTTTTCAACAAATGTTAAACTTTGTGATCAAAGATTCAAAGATATTTTGCTTAATTTTAATGATTAGCTCATGAAATTGACATATTTTGGAGAACCAATACGTTGCTATAAATACATTAGTCCCCCCCCCCCTCACTTAAAGGCGCATTCACTTATAAGCGGAAATTCACAATTTTGGGATTTTTGAAGGTAAGAAAAGGCTACATATAAGCGCATGCGCCTAAATTTTTTGACTAATATTTTCACATTATGTTGCATGAATGTTGGCTCAAGGACTACTGGATATAAACAATTACTAAGCAAACTGAAATCAAATATAAAAATGGCTTGGTGGTACTAAGTTAGTTTAAACTTAAAGGACAATTCACAGAAATTAACAATGCAAACAAATTATTGAGGAAGCATGTCAACGATTGTCAAAGAATAAATAGCCGACATATTTTGATTGATGTTTAGTTTTTTTCAAAAGCTGTATATAGTGGAAAACGGTCCGCTTATAAGCGCACTACACCTTTATTCGTATGTAATCACATGCGCTTTTAATTGGGGTGCGCCTTTAAGCGGGGAATAATACGGTATGTTGTATATTAAGTTGATAATACGACAGTTAAATGAGTGAAACTGCGATGAAAATTATACATAAAAAAATGACGGAAAACGCACCAATTGCAAGGTAGCAACTATATCCAAAAAGAGGCCAAAAAAGACGATCTCGTTTTGAAAATGCTATAATTGAACGTGGGACGATTGCTGCAATCGAGGATGTAACCATACCTGAACAGAAAAAAGTAACAAAAAAATATACTAATATATTCCAAATTTGCAGATCTATGTGCGCTTTGGAAAAATTAACAATAATACCAGCAGATACAACTACCTTTATATCTTAATACCAGTAGATACAACAACCTGTATATCTTAATACCAGTAGATACAACTACCTTTATATCTTAACACCAGTAGATACAACTACTTTTACATCTTAATACCAGTAGATACAACAACCTTTATATCTTAACACCAGTAGATACAACTACCTTTATATCTTAATACCAGTAGATACAACTACCTTTATATCTTATTACCAGTAGATACAACAACCTTTATATCTTAATACCAGTAGATACAACTACACAACTACCTTTGGATCTTAATACCAGTAGATACAACTACCTTTATATCTTAATATCAGTAGATACAACTACCTTGATATTTCAATACCAGTAGATACAACTACCTTTATATCAAATACCAATAGATACAACTACCTTTATATCTTAATACCAGTAGATACAACTACCTTTAGATCTTATCTTTAGAAGACGACATTGCATACAACCATTTTACACAAGAATTTAGCTGCTGTCGCAGTTTTTGTTTACAATAATGAACGAATGCAAATAAAGTAAGCCAAAAATAATAACAAAAATCTCCAGCATATAAATCCTGTCATGACATTGACTTTTGCTGAAAATCGTTGTCATGATAAGAATTGACAAGAAATGACAAGAAAGGGCAAGAAATGACGAGAAAGGACAAATGACAAGAAAAAGAATGACAAGTCACCAGAGAATGTCCGTCACACTAAAGGTTGTGACATTGGAGAAAAGTGCTTATGGTAACTCATCGTAGGAATGTTATTTGTGACCTTCTAGCGAAATGAATAAAAATATGAAATTTGAGCCATAGTGTTTGTATATATATTCAAAATGAAATAACAAAACAATGCCATTTTGCTTTGTTTGAAGTGGAATTTGACGATCATTGGTTCAAATCATTTGGTTGTGAAAGAAATGGAGATATATGCTAAAGAAGTGGACCCTAGTTTGCTGTGCTTTTTACGACAAGCTGGGAATGTCGGAATGGATATGTTTAACTATTACACAGCAGATGAAGGTACGGAAAGTAGTGTTACGAAAAGAAAATATTCTGCTGAGATGAGACAAAAGGCAACAATAAGAGAAAAAAATAGAATAAGGGCAATCGGAGAAGAATTTCACGAATTAGCGAAATTGTTGCCACGATCACCAACAGGAAAAAGAAGCCATCAAAAAATATTGCATGACACAGTAGCATATATACGAGCACTAGAAGTTGAGTTAAACATTACTGATGAAAAAGCGCTGCTAGAAAGTTGGTCAGTAACAAATGGCAATGGTCACCAAGAAGTAATTGAAAACAAAGATTCAAGTATTTCTGATTGTAATGAAAGTTATGTAATGGATTTTGAAGAAGAACAAAACGAACGGAGTCCAACTTATGATGATTATAAAGAGGCAACAGGCTGCTTCCAACAAGGTTGCATCACAGAATATGGTAGAAATAAGTTAGAATTGCCATCTTCAAGAAAAAGTGCTAGTTTATTTGAAACATATCGCAACAAAGTAGAAAAGAAAGAGACAATCCATTCTACGACCGAAGATGTCAGTTTATCGTCAATCTATCGACCGAAGATTCGGTATTATGAAAACGAACAGTTTCTTGGAAAGTATTTAAAAAATGAATTTGGGAATGCAAATAGGAATGACTACAAATTTGACGAAGATTCATTATATTCAGGATTACGGGCGGAATTGTTAATGTTGACAAATAAATGCACTGCTTCAAGTTATGACGTTGCAAGGCAAAAACAAATGGCTTCAAGGTATGCCAAAGAAAAACCGAAGCATATGATCAATACAAGGCCACGCGAAGCTGATAATGATACAAAATTAATGAAAAGCGAAGTTATGAGTGCAATATCTCAGGAAGTCGCTGTTATCAAGCCTAGGACGCAGGAAATTGACGATGCTTACGAGCATCAAAGATCAAACAGAGAAGACAGTTCAGTTAAGCGGTATGGAAACGAGGATCAACTCCATCCAAACGTCATAACGAGGCTCAACAAAAAGGTCAAATACGAATGCGTGGAAGAAAAAGTAGAAGATTCATCAAATGTTGCTGATTATTATTATTATGATATTGATTGTTGTGATGACGCTGATGATGATGATGACGATGATGATGATCAAGATCATGACGAGGCTGACCAGGATAGCCAAACAACAAAGCGACTTTTAAGATTTGGCAAGGTCGTCACTGGTCTCAAGTTTAGATTGTAAATAAAATACATAAGAATTTAGATTGTATTCGAAATGATTAAAAATAATATTGTTTTGCGGCAAAGTTAGAAAATACATTCTTAGAAACAAACTTGACATTTTAAAAACAATTTAAGTTTGTTAAACAATTTTAACAGTTTTTTAATAATTGTGTGTCCGTGTAATTATTAAATTAAATTAAAGGAAGGTATTGAATGATGAATTAATAGCAACATTTCTGGTGTGCGAACTCCCAACCAGGCTATCATGTAATTTGTTAAAATTGGACTGAGCTATGAATCTGAATTATGAATGCACACAAATTTTTCTTTTGCCATTGAAAACACAAAATAGAAAAACTTCCAAAATTGCTCTTAAAGATTGAGGTTAAACTTGCATAACATTAAAAAATGGAACCGATCAATGACTACTTGAACAAGAGAATATTTGGAATAAAAGGGATATTCCTTTGCTGTCTTTTAATTTTTTTTATGAAAGAAAAACTACAAAAATCGTGCAGCCAAAAATTGCTCAGAATAATACGAGTTAAGTCCTCACATCCATCAAATATTTAAGCCCTCCAAATGGCCAACTCTTCATCTTTTAAAACTAGGTATTGAGCATTTTAGAATAAAATTAGTTTTATTCACTAGTTGATTACTATATAATGAACATTTTCTATAATCCCTATCTATTGATTTCATTAGTGTATATTTCAATCGGAAGCACATGAGCTGATATTATAAAACTATCAATTGCAGAATATTTATATTTTAACACCGAGGTCTTGTAGCATTCTTTCTTGTAACCTGATTCAATCAATGTATCTGTATAGCAAACCTAACCTACGAGATTATACGTTTACTGAAAACAGCTAATTCAGGCTACATTTCTTAGTTAGTTTGTAACATACATTATGATAGCAATAATAACAATGCACTTATAGAGCGATAAAATCTATATACACATATTCTAAAGCGCTGAATTAATTTCTGCGCAGTGAATTAAGCTATTTCTGTTACACAACATCTTTATGTAAAAAAGAACCTGATCATACGTTTATAGATTATCAAATTTAAAGGATAAATGTCCTAAAAATAAAGAATAAGCGCAGGAAAAAAGTTAACGATTTTGAGTGTACTATAAGTATCTTCTCAAGGTACTCTGGGGCTGATGAGCAAGCTGATGAGTAGTGAGTAATAGGAGGTTGGAAAAGTCTTGAAAACCTAATAGTAGGAGGGGTCGTAATAATACTTTAACAAGTCGCAATGGAAAAATCTTACAATTGATCTAATGGGATGGTCTATTTATGATATGAAAAATACAATATCCATAAATTATTAGTAAGGTGGAATGGACAAATATCTGAAAACTAATAGTAGGGATGTCCTAATTAAGAAAGCGGGTTGGAAACTTTTTCGAAATTTAACAGTAGGGGGGATTATTACTCGGAGCCCTAGAGTATCCATGTTTTAAATAAATACAAAAATTAATTGACCAAGCTTTGCTCAACTTTAGTTCTTCTAAAATTACTAGCCATCGTTATGTTTAATGAAATGTGTGCATGCTTAGCATTGGGTGTTTTTGTTTTTGTTTTAATGAAGTTTTAACAAACAATTGATTCTGTTACGAAGAATTTCTTCTGCAATGCTGCTTTACTGAAAATATTTGAGAGAAATTTCCTACCTTTTTTGGTTTGTGCATTTAATTTTCTTAAAAACAATGGAAAAATAACAGCAACGATGAATACCGACAAATAAACAAATTTTGCCTGAAAAAAAAATTAAACACCAAGGAATCACTATGAAAATACTTCGTTGATAATAATAATAATGATAATAATAATGTCTTCATCATCAGAATAGTAAAGGATTGTAAAACGTTAAAAACCATTAATAACTGCACGAAGCAAATGACACTCTTTTTTATAAGAACCAGATAATTTTTGCCGAGTGTCGATGTTCTTAAATTTCTAAGAATTTGAGGCGCAAAGTGTTCTTATTTCTTTTGTAATTTCATCCTAATTTACGACGAAGGCTATGCCGTCACAAGTATAAGGCTATGTTGACAAAAATATTCACTTTAATAGTTTAACTACCTTTGAATATTAGTCAGCGGCGGGTCTGAAGGGTGTATCACTCACATAAAGTAATTTCAAAATATTGTATTGAATTTTCAGGATATCTTGGAACAAAGGCTGAGAATGGTCTTAATTTGTTATTATTTTTCTGATAATTTGAGCCACGATTTTCTTATTGAGTGTTAAAGTGTGTTATTATGAAAAAAATGTAGCTGACTTACGAGAATACAAAAATCAGTCAGCATTATAAAAGCAGGAATTATTTCCAGAAGTGGTTTGGAACCATCCAGTGAAAATAGCATACGAGTGTCTGCATGGATACCTTCAGAATCCTAAATTTAGAATAAGCAAACAAATCAATTTTTCCCAACAAAATGACCAACAACAACATAATAATTATTAGATTTTCATCACATCTGCAAATATTTTTAATTGTTAATTTAAGAATTCATGAGTTGGAAAAGGAATCAAACATTGAAGTTTAAATATTTGTTAGGTTTGAAAATAAAAAATCATGTTTTGGGAGCGATTAAGTCCTGGGGGGACCGGGGCGGAGGGTAAACAGCTGGGTTATAAAATTTTTGAACGTTCTTTAACTGGGGCATGAAAAATATTTTTTAGAATTTTCTGGGGTGCCAAACTTTTCTTTTGAATGTTAAAATAAATAATTAGATGATCTATAACAAAAACAGCTTACATACATTTTTATAACAAACACTTTTTTTAAGTTCGACAAAAGTTTAAATTTTATTCTCTGGAGCCTCTTTTGCCTCGTGATTTTGCCTCGCTTTCATGAAAAAGAGCAGTTTCAATAAAACCTGTTTGAATGATTGTTTCAAGGTAATTTTGCACTGCTGATTACGGAAATTGATGTTATACAATGAGATGTAGCACATTTGAGCCTGTATTTCATGATTATATCTCGTTTTCATGAATATAAGGCTTTCATTTGAAGTTGTTAGAATTATAATTTGTTTCTAATTACGAAAATTGTTACCATACCAAAAAATCCCGTATTCTATTCCATACTCTTTATTCCAAGGGTAATGTTTAATAGAACCCAGAGCTTTTTGAAATTACATTAATTTCTGTTTCGAAGCCAAGAAAAACTAAGCAATCTTTATGGAACGAAGAGTTCAATTTTCAACTTCAGAGTCCTCACTAAGTTTATCTTCAGAAAGTCCTTCGTTGAATTCACATCGAGAGGAAAATCTTCAACGTGTTCTGGATATGCTACGCTACTCCACAATACATTTCCTGCGCTATCCCATCCACGGTCACTTGGGCTGCTTTTTTTTTTTATTGCAATTTGTTTGCATTCCTGTAGATGGATGCGACGTAAGTTGGTTGTAAAGAAATTGTGTTTTTTATGAAAGTGAGGCAAATCACAGAAAGAGGCTTCAGAATAAAAAATCCGTCTTAATGAAAGTATTATTTTCCACCAAAACGAGGCATTTTGTGGGATTGAGGCTTAACGGGGCAGAAACTCCCCGCATAACAACTATTTTCATAATCAGCGCATAGAAATTGACCAAAAAAAGTTGGTCTGTTAAATTCCCTCGATGAGTGATGATACCCCCCCCCCCTTTCCTCGCCTGGAATATAAATAACGAAGTTGATATTCTACGGTATAACCACTTTTCTCGAAAATTTTCGTTCAGCAACAAAAGAATAAAAACAAATTTCATCAAATGGAATCACTTATAATTATCCATAGGATGCTACATTATAATCATTTAAAGACCAATAACAGAATTATTAAATGACTACATTTTTATAAGAAACCCGGCTATGGCTCCACTAGTGAAAGTTTCTTAATATTGGACCATTTGAGACCATTTTTTACCAGCTACTATGCATTTCTTTTACTATGCGTTCTTCTTTACAACAAAAACATTACAAAAAAAAGGGTATATATTGTACAGGATAAAAGTTCATCACTGAATCAATCATCTAACATCATGTCCACTCCATTATAATCATTATGCATTATGTAATCTTCACTAAAAATTTCAAAAGCTTCTCAGCAATTTTCATTCACTAGTAAAAGTTTATAAATGTTTGTGGGTTTTACCAGTGAGTCTCTTTTTTCTTATAAAGGTTTCTTATAAAAAAGGTTTACAATCTATTAAAGAACTTAAAACTTAAAGAGCGAAAAAATATTATTAAAGGTAAAATATTGAAATTTAATAGTCTTCAATGGGAGGTTACAGAACAATTAAAAGAGTAATAAAAACTCATCTACATCTACAATCATATAAAGGAATGGTGGTAAAACAAATTTCAATATTATGGAAAAGTTTCATAAACTTGAGAAACTTAATAATAGTCTTTGCGGGTTACAGAGCCACGAAAAGTCTGGCCCACAACACGATCCAATTCCACAAAGTAAGCTACCTTCGTCGGAACAATTTCTTGCTTCGTACATTTGAACTTTCTTGACCATTTGGACAATTTGGTCAATTTGGACCATTTGGACCTTTTGGACCTTTTGGACGATTTGGACGATTTTGCCAATTTCGCCATTTTCGCCAATTTGGACAATTTGGACGATTTGGACGATTTGGACGATTTGGACGATTTTGCCAATTTCGCCATTTTCGCCAATTTGGCCAATTTGGACAATTTGGACGATTTGGACGATATTGCCAATTTCGCCATTTTCGCCAATTTGGACAATTTGGACGATTTGGACGATTTTGCCAATTTCGCCAATTTCGCCATTTTCGCCATTTTCGCCAATTTGGACAATTTGGACGATTTGGGCAGTTTAGATGATTTGGACGATTTGGGCAATTTAGATGATTTGGACGATTTGGACGATTTTGCCAATTTCGCCAACTTCGCCAACTTCGCCAATTTCGCCATTTTCGCTATTTTCGCCATTTTCGCCAATTTAACCATTTTCGCTATTTTCGCCATTTTCGCCATTTTCGCCATTTTCGCCAATTTCGCCAATTCCGCCAATTTTGACAATTTCGACAATTGGGACCAATTGGGCCTTTGGTAAACTCGAAGATATTGGATACATCTTCTCCTCTTGACTGTTTTTATCTTCAAGCAAAATGGATTTAGTTTGACGAAATACAAATTGTAGAGAACTCTGGAAGCCTTGTCATTGACCTGTAAATAACAAAATGAATTTACATTTAGAGGCAAAAATATTTAGGGGAACCCACCCTTCCAACTCAACAAAGTTTTGGAACAATTGCCTCCCCCTGGGTTTTCATAACACAAATCTCCCTCTATATTAAGAAGATTTAGAGTTTTCTCCCTTCCCCCAAAAATCGAAATCCTGAGCTTCCGTTTGAAATTCAGAAGGAAGGAAATTGGAAAATTAAGATTTTTTATGAAGACTCATTCCTAATCCTAATAAAAGAGCATCCATCTTGTAGAGTACAGGTAACTAATTAAAGAGCATCCATCTTGCAGAGTACAGGTAACTAATTAAAGATCATCCAACTTGCATGGTACGGGGTACAGGGAAATGTATAAAACATACAGATTACAAACAAAAGGAAAATATTGTAAAAACTCACATAGGAACCTATGCTAGACATTTACGTTTTACGTTTTGGGCAACCTGTGTGCGTTTGCGTCACGTGAACACAATGTCACGTGATATGTCACGTGAACAATAGAGATATCTATCTTGCAGAGTACAGTAACTAATTAAACATGGAGATCACCAACAAAATAAATTATATTGATGGAGAGCTGCGAGAGAGCTACTCTGGCACGCTTTGTTCAAATCTTGATCGCCTAATATAAATTTTTTTAATTTAGTGGGAAGAAAAAGTATTCATTTTTTCGATGACTTGATTAATTCGAAAACTTGGAAAATCTACTTGACGGAATAGTAAACACAATTTTTTGAAATTGTACCATTCTTATCCAAAATGGTAAGGCATAGCATTACTTTCTGCTTGAAAACGAGGGTTTTAAAATTGTGTCATTCTTACCCAAATTGCAAGGTTATAGCCTGACTTTCCGGTCCAAAATGAGAGTTTCAAAATTGGGCCATTCTTGCCAGAAATTGTAGGGTTATAGCGTTACTTTCTGCTGCAAAAAGGGGTAAACTTATTAACCATACTATTAACTTACTAACTTATTAACTTACATTTTCCAGGCATTTCTTGAAACGTATTTCGCAGTTACAACCAGAATGGGTTTTAGACCCATAGTTTTGCAAGCCATAATTCTTCTGAAATGCCTTGAGTTTCAAGCTACAGTTCACTTTATGGTCCCTACAGCACTTATCAACCTTGCTGTACTCACCAAAATCTGTTTGATTTTCTCCAAATCTACCAGGCATACACCATTTTGTTCCTGTGTAAATAAAAATTGTTCCTCAAAATGGGCAGCCGAAATCAGATCCATCAGGAGGATTTAGAAACTCTGGGGGTAATGGTGTTACAAATGGAGGGGGGGACGGGGGAGTAATCGTCCTCAATGATTGCTAATTGTACCAATATAGTAATACAATGAAATTAATATGGGGCTGACAGGCAGAAGCCTATAATACCCTGTGTTATGTAGACTAACAGGCTAACTAGAATAAACTATCTAAAATTCAAACACAACACGTTGTATGTTTTTATTCAATTTGACGTAGTTTTTGAAAACTCACAACGTCATTGGCATTGACACCACCCTTTGAGATTAAAACTGTTTACGAACTTTTACCCGACCTTTTTCAAAGAAACTTTTAAAATTTTATTTTCTTTAAATTTAACATTGTGTTGTCTAAAAATTGTGTTGTGTTTAAAAACTCAGATAATCTTGCATCGATATGACCATGGACAATGTTGTAGATGGTGATCATATCATCACGCTTCCTAATATATGCTATTAGTTTTTCCGTGTATAGTAAATCCCATATATAATGGATGAATTGTGTTTTTCATCTTTGCACTGCTTCTAGCTGTTTAATATGTTTTATCTTAAAAGGATTTCAAGTGGCCTGACAATGACAAGACTCTTATGCTAGTTTAACTTTATATTTCATGATTCTCTTAATCGATGCAGTGCCCTGTTTGTCTTTTTGCATATCTGTGCAATGTATTCGTCAAATTTTAATCCATTATCTATTTCTATTCCAAGATGATCTACCTGAGATATTTGTGTCCGAATGCCATTTTGATTTAATAGCGAATACGACTGTCTTTTGGATGAGATTCTAATATATCCTAATCGTAGTTCTTTAATTTTATCACTGTTTAGTCACGCTCCTTCACAGCGTCTTTCATTTTTTTCCTGCGAAGTAATTTTTTCTCCAAACCTGCGAAGGAGGGAATTGAAAGGAAAAATTCCGTTCCTCCCGTTTTTCTTCTTTTCTACAATTTTCGTGAAATTTGGCGCTATGTGTTTCACTGATCTGTAATGTGTAATAGTAAAATTGTATACAAGAAAAATTATTCTTTAAAAATTTGGCGCTATGTGTTTCACTGATCTGTGATGTGTAATAGTAAAATTGTATACGAGAAAAATTATTCTTTAAAAATTTCTATCAAGGGTAAATTTTAACGGGGGTAAAATATAATTTACAAAAATTAAAAAGACCCTGCGGAGGATCGTGACTGTTTAATGGTAATTGCCATCATGCAAACCAGTCTCATATTCTTGAGATATCATTTTGAAATTTTGAGTGATTTCCATTGCTCTGCGCACTCTGAGCATTAAGCTTAATATATGGATACGGGTATGTGCCATGGATATGGATGGGTTTGAAGGAAGTAAATTCTTTAAACATGGGTATGATTTTAGCAAAAATGCTTTAATGTTGGGTTAGATATTAAGAAATCTATGTAACTGCGGAGGAAAATACCCTAAGCAAGAGAGACCTCACGAGCATGTCTATCGTTGGTGTGGCACCGAGTTAAATTCTTTGGGGGGGGGGATAAAAATATTTTCGTTCGTATTCTTGGATGCATACCATTTGGACCGGCTGCTTTTGACACATTTAATACACATATTTTGACACATGACACACAGCTCATTTAATAAATATGGTAGTACTACTTCATTCGTTAAAACTTCTAGTACAAGCTTTTTTGTGAGAAACCAGGCTGAAGCCTCTCTTACCACTCAAAAGTTCTTAATTTTGGACAAAATCTTAACAGGAAAAGTTAATTATTTGTGCAGGAAAAAATATACTTTTTTATAATAAGTCATTTTGCTCAGCCAAAAAACAAACACAAAAACTAAATAATGGGAAATTTTTAAATTTTTACATGTATGTTAAGGCGACAATGAGTAAAAAATATACTTGATTTATTGAATAGCTGTTAGTAACTATGTTGTCATCGTGCTATTGGCGAGGAATAAATGACATAAAGAAATTACAATTTTATTATCGAAGTTTCTTAAATTTTCGAGGCATAACTGGCAGAGGTTTCTTAAATTTAAACTGGCAGAGGCCTAGACTCACTACATAAGTTCCCTGTACTTTCGCTCGTTGTTGTTGTTGTTTTCGCTTCAGAAAGGGACTTATCGACTAACACGTCTAAAAGCGGGAAAAATTTCAATCGGCGATAACTTTTTGTCGCTCCAATCACAGAGCAGTGTTGGGATTTAAACAATGGCTATTGTCTTTTTAACCAATCAGGTCAGTGTTAAGGGCAAAGCCATAATTATCGATTTCAGCTATGTTTTCAACTCGCTTGAGGAAGATCTTGCGAAGAAGGTTTCTTTTCCTATCAAAGATTCTTGTCATTTTAGCAGGTGCGCCAAACTTGAAGGTACGCAAAAAGTCCAAGAGACAGATGGGTGCGTGAAAATTAAAGACACGAAATTTAAATCAAAAACTACCTTCAAATAACGCTTTTAAATTTTCAATTGCTTTCGTTTTTGATTTGCCTTTTTCCGTTTTTGGTTTGGATTCTTCTATTTCATCTCTATTCCTCAATGTACACTGTGCCACTCCAATCAGCACAAATAAGAACAGCGAGATCAAACCTCTCCACGCCATTGCTGAGTCTGTGAAGAAATTAATATTTATCAAATATAGGTGCGTATATATTTGGTTCAGTTTTTATTATTGATTGTGGCCTCATGGGGGCTAGTACCAACTGACTTGGGTAGGGGGGCGTGTCCTATTTTTGGGTCTGGGATTTCGATTCGAATCAAATAAAATCAAATAGCATTAAAACGAGGTTGAAACTAAAAAATGTAGCATCAAACTGAAGTTGACATTGAGACTGAGTTGACATGATAACTTTGTAACCCAAAACGATTTTAAAAATCAAACATGCTTCTAAAATTAGGAGTTTTACAAAACATTTTGTGCGACTTTGATTACCCATTTATCACCCAAGATAAAATCCAATTCAATGAAATATACTGCAATTGCATTTTTGCGGAGATTGCCCGACAAATTATTAGTGATGCAATTTTGCATTGGGAGGCAATACAATCTGCCCCGTTTTTATGGCCATCCCATTTCTGAGTTGCTTCCAATGTCTCTTATTTTGATGAATATTATAACGCAACTATGCCGAATACTGAAATGCAGCTTTTGTTTTTCTTTCTTTTCATATTGTTTTAAAGGCCACGTGATAAAGTCCAATTTAATGAAAAATTCTGCAATTGCATTTTGGAGGAGATTGCATACCACATGATTGGTACCGCAATTGTGTATTATAGATAAAAGTAGATGAATGTAGGTACCACAATTTTTAAGAATAATAGAGGATCAACGTTAGTACCACAATTTTGTAAGAATAAAAGTTGACAAACGTAGGTACTGTTATTTTGTAAGAAAATAAGTGAATAAAAGTATGTACCACAATTTTGTAAGAACAAAGAAAGATAAATGAATGTACCACAATATTTTAAATATGAACCTCAATTCTGTAAAAATAAAAATAGGCGCCGGATAAGAATACAAATCGTGAACACCTAACAAAGAGATTTTAGCAAGGAGAAATCCTCTTCTTCAGATTTTTCAGCAGATAGTTACTGTTGGTGTCTCGAACCAACAGTTGGCGGTTTTTAAACTTTCATTAAAGTCGATTTGCAGCGAAAAGCGTGGCTGCAAATCATTTCCGGTGTATTTTGCGCATTTGCCCATGAGAATCGTCGTTTGCAGACGGTTTAGTCGGAAACTTTCTACTCCCTGTCGAATACTCTTCCTCCACAAAATACTTGCACCATCACCGAGAAGTCTGAATTTCCGCCTCTGATCCGTGATCTAAAAACTGCATATAATGTTGCACCCTCAGTAACATGAACATTGTGAGATTTTTGCGATTAATAAGTCGCTACGCGGTAAGAAGAAGGCTGAGTTTGGTATCAAAAATTGGAATGCATTAATGATTTTGCCCGAACAGTAAATTATGCACTTACAAATTTTTTAGACCTAAATTAATGTTCGAGGCTTACCTCACACAAGATCTTAACTTTGCCCAAACGCAAAGATATAGTGACCAGTCCCTAATAAGACGCAACAAAATGTGACGCAACCATAGAAGATGTAATGACCGCTCTCCAATGAGACGCAACAAAATATGATGCTACCTTATGATTTTTGTTTGCGTTCACACGATACCGACAGAATTTGAAAACGGAGCAAAAGGTGACGTTACCATATGATTCTTGTTTGCGTTCACATGATACCGGCAGAATTTGAAAACGCATCAAAATGTGACGCTACCATATGATTCTTGTTTGCGTTCACACGATACAGTCAAAATTTGAAAACGCAACAAAATGTGACGCTACCCTATGATTTTTGCTTGTATTCACGTGTAACAGTCAAAATTTGAAAACGCATCAAAATGTGACGCTGCAATAAGATTTTTGCTTGTATTCACGTGATACTGGCAGAATTTGTAAACGACACACAATGTGACGCCACCAAAACCTCAATAATCCATTTTCCATCTAAAATGTTCCGTTTTCATCGTTTTCAAGTTTTGAGGCGACACTGTTTTCAAATTGTGCCGGTCAGAGTTCCGTTTTCAAAATGTGCCGTTCTTAAATTGTGCCGCACGATTTTTCCCGTCTTCGTGGGAATGGGAAAGCCAATGCGTAGTGTTCCGTTTTCAAATTGTGCCCATATCATGCCTGCGGTTAAACATTCACCATATGAAGACTGGGGCTGCCAGAACATGCTTGCAGCATGTGCTCTGAGGCTGCTCAAAAGTTGAATTTGATTCTTACTTCATTACTCACGGCATCTCAGAATTATAAATAGTTTATAGAGATATGTGTTTCAATTTAAAGGCTGGATTCTGCCTGTGCCATTACCTGTACCTGTCGAAGGCATGGTCCCGGGTGGGGGGGGGGGGTTTATTTGTGACGAAGGAGGCTTCGGGGTGGCTTGCGGCATGTGTTCTGACGCTGCTCAAAAGTTGAATTTCATTCAACTCTCACGGCTCTTATGGCATCTCAGAACCAGAATTTTTTAATGGAAACAAGGCAGCCGCAGACTATTGCCGCAAATAGTCTCAGGAAATACCGCAGGTAGTTGCAGCTAAATGGAAACCAGCCTTAAAGAGGCAGTCTCAGAGGCATTGGCGAACAATATTGTCAGAGGCCGTAGAAGGCAATGTGTAAAACCGCACATGCGTAAAATTGCATTAACCCAAGAAATATATGTAAAATCAAAGCTTAAAATCCCTTTCCGGAATTTTTTCAAATTAGGTATGCTTCTTTTATTTCAAACTCCTTTAACCAGCTGATGTCCTCAACAATGGGGTTCTTAGGTTGATGCTTGACTTCCTCAGTAATCGAAAGGTTGTTTCATTAACTTTAATAAACATATCAATGCTAAAGATGTTGTTTGTATTACACACTTTTTTATAAGAATTCCTAAATTTTTGCCGAGCCTCAATTTTCTTAAAAGTTTTCGCTTTTGAGCCAAGATTATTCTTGAATTATTCTTAAACGACACAAAATGTAAATTACCTGAAGATCAAGAGAAAAAATTCAAATCTTTGTTAAGTTTTCATCATAAAAACAAAACAAGAACAAAACAGAACAATAAATGTGGTATTAAAATACGAAATCTAATACTTTAAATATGATGCAGAAAAAAAAAACAAGAACAGAACAGAACAATAAATGTAGTATTAAAATTCAAAATCTAATACTTTAAATATGATGCAGAAAAAGAACAAGAACAGAACAAAACAATAAATGTGGTATTATTGTACGAAACCTAATCTAAAAACATATAGCGTGAAAGTCACACTTGTTTTGCTTTGTGAAAAAACTCAAATATATAAAAAATCCCAGTCTTGATGAGGCTTGAGCCTGGCATTATTCTTTAATTATTCTTAAATTTCAGCGATTTTGAGCCCTAATATTCTAATAGACTATATTCTTATAATAAAAAACGTGTATTATTCGTTGTTTCACCGGACACGAGTAATTTCTGAGGTGAGATTTGTCTGATCTTAACAACTAAACGTACATTACTTACTTTATTCCAATTACTGTGATGAGCGTCTAGCACCTTGTGTGGAACAAACGTCTCAAGAAAGCCAGTGTATAGAGTCTGCCTTTTTATATTTGACAGCAATAAAGAGTATGATCCTTTCACGCCCGGATTCACTTCCAATCATATAGTCAAATTGTATCTAACTCATATTTTGCAGGGGGTAATATAACTCTGAGCCTCGAGCCCTCGAGCCTCAAGCCCTTATGAACCTTGAAACCTTGTGAGCCTCGACGCTTTGAGCCCCCAGCCCTCAAGCCAATAGATATTTTTACAGTACTAATGTCTTCTCTGTACTGCTATAATACATTGTCGATAGATAGGCCTGTACATTATGATTGGTAACGAAAACTTAGTGTGATTTGCAACGAACCACATTTAAAATTGTAATGCAATTTAAACTTGGATCGTTTAGAGCGTTCGAGAGTAATTATTTTTTTATAATTTGTGTTGAAGAATTTTCACCGAAGCATTTGGTGATTAAGGGTTTTATACTCAAAGGGAATAGTGAAATCGTGCTGTATGTTTTCTCATCTTTTCTTCAACAAATCCGAGAAGCAAAGTTCATACTCTTAAAGGTCAACTCAATCCTTTTTTGATTTTTTGCATGACATTAATGCATGGGGAATTCGATGGCGATATTAGTTTTGACACTTGAGAGACCAATACCGCCTTTTGGGGGTTTTTAAATAGTGTACCCCTCCTGAAAACCGCGCAATAAAAGCAATCTGGCACTAGCTAACGGGTGACGTAAACTGATTCAAGCTGCAAAACAAAAGACAACATCAGTCTCTATTGTGTTGGTGATTCCAGCTTTGCGAGCAATTTAGAA
>JAYJMH010032433.1:23759-41543 GCA_036873815.1 Phacellophora camtschatica
CTTAGAACTTAGAACTTAGAACTTAGAACTTAGAACTTAGAACTTAGAACTTAGAACTTAGAACTTAGAACTTAGAACTTAGAATTTAATCAAGGTCAAACTTTCATACTTTCGCAGCAAGTATAACCTTGGTAGGATTCGAACCCACAACCTTGCGATCATGAGTCATTCGAATCAAGCCCTTTCTTTATCTGGGAATGTTTAAAATGGTTAATTTTCGTAAATTTCTGACTGAAAAACATCGGTTTTTAGGACTAACAGCCTACCTTCTTTGTCTTGATTTTCAGCTATTTTCAGCGGCAACACAGGCGGCTGTTTCACTTATGTATGTATGCTCTATGTTGTTTAATGATGGCCATCTGCTCACTGACACATCTTGCACCAGAAGATTTTGTCAATAACTGAGAAATAATGATGTATCGATAACATCATAGACATCAATTCCTAGCTTGTCCACAAATTTGAGAATCAGCTTTAAAAAGTAAACTTCACAAAATGACACGGGGATTACAGGTTGTAAGTTGCAGTCTTGCTACATGAAATGGGCATGAGTTGAGGGTTTACATTTCTGCAATAAGCACCCGGTAATGAAGATTCAGCCAATCAGATCACTTCGGGATTTACGAGTTATGATGATTATTACGACGACGTCATGCTCCAAATTTTGAGAATGACTTGCTTTGTTCTTTTTCATTGCGAGGCACGACCAAACACAGGGTGCTGGTCATGCTCTAGTTATCGGGCATGACTTGGCAGGAACAGCACAACAAAGACGGAAACTCTATGTTCACTATGTTGCTTATTCTTCAAAAACTGATTATGCTCCCATGATCGCACCTGCTCCAAGTCATGGGAGCATAATCAGTTTTTGAAGAATAAGCAACATAGTGGATTCACTTTTACGGAAAATAAATGTATATTTTGCAAATTTGAAAATTCTTATTTTTGAAAATCTTTGGTCGTGCCGGGCATGACCAGCATGATCTTTAAAATCGCCACCGGGTAATACTTCTTCACAGCCTCAGCATGGAGGAGTTGGAATTGGCACTCGCAGAGTTGGAAATGGCACTGAAACTTCAAGTTGGTGTGGATGGCATGCCGTCCCTTCAGTACACTTGGATCGGACCACAGAGTAGTAGCTGTTAATTTAAAGACCCATTGCTAACCAGCGGCCATTGCAGGCGAAAATTACCCATAGTACATTTCTTTGACGACTTTCGTGTTATCTGAAAGTATGTTTTGACATAGTAACGACTTACCAGCGGTGGAAAAGGCCGTGTTTCTTTTCTTCGTGGTCAGAATTAATTTATTTGCTGTATCCACCTCCACTGGCGCAAAGGCTGCTGGTTAGCAATGGGTCTTTAAGGTCGAATCTACGGATGTGCCGACGTAAAATTAAAAACATTATCCTCCGCAGAGGAGAACACCTCTTCATCCGCAGAACGAAATAAAAGTGGGTCCGCATTGTTCATAGGAAATAACCAAAAACGCCAGTCACACAAACAATGTAAGAATTCGTTTGTTTGTTTTCAAAATTACCTTCTGCAGTTAATTTTTCAACTTTATGTTCGTACTTGAACTAAACTTCCCTACTGTAATGATAAACTTCGATGTTTATCACTTTCCATTCATACATGGTATTTTTTTAAATCTCTTAAAAAGAGTAAACTAATCGTGTGATTCATAAGTGTAAGGACCAGCATTTTTTAATTATTGAATTCCTCTTAGCTGCTTTTTCACCTTTATTGTTTGTGAAGCAGCTATCCTGAGTAAAGTACAAATTGTTTTGCTCAGAACACCTGTACGACGCTTAAGCGTGTAAAGAAATTTAATCACTTTCTTTTGAGCAAGGGCGTTTTTTTCAATAAATTTTAGCAATTCTATTTGATATGAAGGATTTAGTCGCAAATGAAGCAATGAAAACTCTTTGCATACATAATGCAGTCATTAACTTATAGTGCACAACCTGCCATGCTTTTTGGTTTTATCTTCAGGTAGATAATGGTGCTGTATAAAGTTCATACAATGTGAGAATGCAGATTTAATCAAAGGCTAAGTGAAGTAATTTTTATAACAGTAGAATTGCGAACAAGCAGTTGGTGTATTTATTGACACGCGTCTGATGTAACTATATCTGGGATTGTTTATCTGATACATCTGATAAATTATTCGCGACGTATTCTGGGGGGAAATCAAAGAGCTTTCGCCGGAATTGCTGATTGCTGAATTTGTGAAAATGCACTTTCAATCGAAGAAAGCATTTTTGCTGCTGTTTTTGCTGCAATTTTGCTCGGTTCAAGGATATGTTCAAAAGAAAGGGTTTGGAACCAAACTCCACAAGATATTCCTGTTCAAAGGTACATAAACATTTTTGAATGTTGTTTACGTACAATATATTTAAGGATAATGTACTATTTTGAAGTAAATTGACAGAGGTTTTCACGGTAATTGTTCGACTCTTTATTCCTCCGCAGAAGGAAAAGCCTGGGCTCATATGAAGGAAAAACCAGAAAGAAGTAGGATCATTTCACGAAGTCTAGTATCTTGTATAACTATAACCAGAATGGAGCTAAGTTAATTATTACTGACACAATATGTCTGGCATAACCAAAAATGTAGTTATTGCTGATACAATAACTGCATTCGTATCACGTGATTAATATCTGGCGAAATTTTCTTTTCAACTTTACAAAGTAAAGTTACATTTCTATCTCATACTTTTTAGACAAAGTTTGTCTAAAATCAATTTGAATTGCTTTCTATACTATAGCGAAAGATACAAAGATAAAAGATGCAAAGAATGCTTCCCCAACCTTGTGTTCAAACAATACCCCTGGTGTCTACCTGGTTGTTATGCGTTTTCATTGGCTTATTAGAAACAATAACTATGGAAATCAACACTCGACTGAGTACCGAGAGATTAAAAAATTTGAATATGAAAAACGGACAGGCCATTGGAGAATTCAAAAACTGAATTCTTTTGATGAAGCATAAATTTACGAGCTCGCATAAATTTACTCAAAATTTGCAGGCAGGTACAGGGTAGACTTGTTGCCCGAGCCTCGATTCGCTCTGCCAGATTTGATAACCGCTACATCGAGACTCGTTAACTTACTGATAACCACTTTGTGCTGTGGAGGGTAGTTGCGTGCGGTTAAGATGGTTCTGAAATAATCAGACTAGTACCAGGGGTATTTCTTATGAACGAAATAGCCCTGGGTACGAGGTTGATGCTTCCCATTAGATTCATCATGTGACATGAACTGCAGTGAAAATAAAATGGCTTCAAGTTTTCTCGGGTTGGGAAATAATGTTTATAAAAGAAACAACATGTTTTGCAGCTAAGTAAAGAAATTATCAAAATTTATTCTGCAAATTCTGCCTGTTAACCATTTTGGTGGGTGTAATGCTAGATGGCTTAATTGTAATGCTAGACAGCCCCCTGGGGTTTTTTCTCACACACCCTAACTAATTTTTGTTAAACATATTTTTGAAATTTCTCTAGTGTAGTTACTGTCCAGTAAAAGTATTTTTACTAACCTAAAATTTAAAACGTTGATATTTATGACAAACATTTCAATTCTATCATCCCGGGAAGGGCTACATGACACATGACAAAACATGACAAAACACCATATTTCCAGGAGGTAAATACAGTCATGAATTTCAGATGTTTCAACATAGGTTTATCTCTTGAATTAAGTTGGTTTGCAAGTGCTACCCCCTGTAAAATGAAATTTAGATGGGGTTTTTTCTTTTAATTGGAAATAAATCCGGGTGTGAGAGAGTTTATCTAAACTTTAGCTATACAAATGAGACAGCTGTTGCAGCTGTTTCGTTGAACAAATTGCTAACTATAAAATATCTAAAATAATAATCAAGCATACTTGATTATTGGTAAATCTGTTTTCTGATGTTCATATTTGATTGTTTTTATTTCTATAATTATGTATTCATTTAGCAAGGGTGTCTTCTTTGTATGAATTGGTACCCTGGGTACCAGACATTCCATAAAAAATTGAAATTCAGTAAATAAATAACTTTCAGTATCAAAATATATTTTTTACTGAAAGGTTGGTACCTATGATAATGAATTGTTTGCCAAGTAAAATCTTGTAGCCCTATATGTTTCGTGACATCGTACACGGAGCACATTGAACGGAGCATATATCAAATTGAAAATCAAAATCGCGTAGTCTTGTTCCCTGTGATCATCTCCAAAAACAGTTGATATGATATCATGTTGCAGGCCCAGCTAACATCTGAATTTGAAACCATGGGAATGTTTGAAACCATATGATCATGTAAGTACTCCGCGTACTATGTCACGAAATGCAAAACTACACTTGGCATAAAACCAATTCATTCAAAGGTAGGTGCCGTTGATTCTAACCGTGTCTTAGCAATTATCTATATCATTTAGATTCAATTTTAAGAGGAGAGGTACGTCTCGTAGATTTAATTTCCAGAACTTAGTGACCTTAGTCTACTGTTTTTACTGAAAAAGAACTTTATTCTAACTAATCAAATCAACAGGGACAAAATGGTGTGGTCCTGGAAAAGTCGCCAAGTCTTACGATGACTTAGGAGTAAACAGAGAAACAGACAAGTGTTGCAGGACACACGATTTAAATTGTTCATTGCGAATTTATGGTTTTCATTCCAAGTATGATTTGTTCAACTTCAGCTGGAAGCCCGCATCTTCCTGTGACTGTGAAGTACGGTTTAAAGAATGTCTTGAAAATGTAATTTATTTCATTTATTTGGATTTACTGTAGACCCTTGTTATATAATATAATTTTATATCTTGCTTTAAGGGACAGTGCAAAATATATTTTACAACAGGACTGGTACAAGCCAAACAACGTGCCTCGTCGACAGTGTATTTACAAAAATACATGCACAGAAATGGATCCAGCAGAATATGGCGACCAGTTTTATATTGAAAAGTAGGGGGCAGGAGATTTTTTTTTGCGATCATGCCCTTTACTTTGGTTTTTCTGACAGGTTTTTCAAACCGCTGAAACCAGTCTGGATCTGCCCCTGATGTTCCCCCACCCCGTATATACAAACTACACTACGCTTGGTACAGAAAGATTGACTAGCAGCCCATTTTTTAACTAATGTACTGATGGGTCAGATTGGCCAGTAGCCCCCAATAGTGGTCCACCACTTTTAAGAAGAAAAAACGTCCACTGGTGGGCCATTTGCCCCTCTTTTTCTGGAAAAACAGTAATGAAATATTAAAAAGATTGAATGATTCCCCATGTTGATAACTTTCGTGTAAGGCTCCTCGGTATTCAAATTAGGAAGTACCTCATGGGTAAATGCCAGCCAAAGTATTTTTGTATCAGACCATTCATGAGAATTACAGTGCAAAAATATTATTTTTCCAGTTGAAAGGGAAGTGTGCTTCTTTCACATTTTTCTTGACTGCTGCGTCGGGGTTGCGTTTCAAAAAAATTATTTTCTCCCCGGCCAATTAATAAAATAGATTTTGTTCGGTTTTCTATCGATCAATAATCTTTATCTATGTTTCAGGTTGAAGCTTTTGCTGCGAAAGAATTATACGAGATTTATTTCAACGTAATCAGACCTCGTTGCATTCGTGTGAAAACGATCAGAATTAAAAAATGTGTGGATCGAAACTGGTATCATAAATGCACAAAATACGACATTGAAAGCAAGAAGCAAGGCTATTTTGTCGATCTGCATGAAGCCATAAGTTCTTTCTGAAAATAGTGTGACATCGTTTCAATGCGACTGCAAATGGTTTTTTCTGTAGTAAACATGAATTTTTGGATGTATAAAATATTCTCTAGATTTATGAAGAAGTTAGTTTTGTTTGGTCCCAGTACAATTTCTTATCGTTTACAGGGAAATTTTTATACCTGGAATCAGGGGAGGAAACCGGTTGGACGAGAGTGTGCCGCTGAGATTTTATAAACCCACCCATCTTTAATGTTCGAATTTCCATGCATATCTAGGTAGGGTTAATGCTGTTTCTTTCACAACAACCCAACATTAACGACAATTTTTAATATCTAACCTGAAATCAAAGTGCGTTTGCAGAAAATTTTACCCATGTTTAGAACATTCACTGCCTTTACATGTATCCATATCGGTTGCACGTACCTGTAACAATACATTAGGGCGTACCCCGACTTTCTGAAAAAAATAAGAAGCGGGGGCAGTTGGTAAATGCAACAACGGTAGCAAAATTAAGGGAAGAAAGGAAACATCAAATTTATTGAAAGTGGGTAAACATTAGCCTTCTTCTAAACATTAACCACATAGATTCCAAATTTTATTTTTCCGAGTTGATATAATTGTCAGAAATTGCATTTTGACAAATGTTATTTTCCAATATTAAATAGGGACAGTTACTGAAGAATAATTTTTTTTTCTTCTCAATATCAACTTGAAAACTTCTGATTCGGAATCTGTGTCGTCGATTTAGTGGGAATTGGTAAAAAGATTGAAAAAACGACTTTCAAAAAAGTGCCAATTATGACGTCATTAATTTGATGACTTCATCAAAATTCAAATTCTATCAAAATGAGCAAAACTATATATCAGTCGATTATATATGATACAGTATCTAAACACAACACTCCATAATCGATTAATACATAGGAAATTCTATCATTATTGAGGATATTTAGATTTTTACAGGTTTGCGACTAAACCTGCTGCAGACGATGATTCTCGTGGGCAAATCCAATTTTAAAATGTATCCGAATGTACAATTTTTCACCTTTATCATCAGCAGACGTTTAAAGCTCTCTGGAAAAAGGGCAGAGGGTGCCCTCTCTCTGGAAAAAGGGCAGAGCACCGAAAAGTTAGGGGGCTTGGAGTGTTAAAAGAGCAGAGCCCCTGAAATGTTTTGCAGCCACACCCTTCACAATAGCTCAACTCAAATCTAAGTTTAGCTTCTCGCTGCAGATCGACTTTTAATCAATGAAAGTCTAAATTCCTCCAACTGTTTGTTCGAAACACCAACAGTAATATTCTGAATAAAAATCTGAAGAAGAGGATTTCTCCTTGCTTTAATCTCTTCGTTAGGTGTTTACGATTTTTATTCTTATTAGGCACCTATTTGTATTCTTGAAGAATTGAGGTACCTACTTCAAAAATTGTGGTACATTCTTTTATTTTCTTTTGTTCTTACATAATTGTGGTACATACTTTTATTCACTTATATTCTTACAAAATAAGAGCACCTACTTTTGTCAACTTTTATTCTTACAGTATTGTGGTACTAAATTTTATCCACTTTTATCCATCATACAAAGTTGCGGTGCTAAACTACTGATAATGTGGCGTGCAATCTCATTTGGCATATTGCAGAATTTTTATTAAATTGACATGTATTTTAGTCATGTATGGGTGATCAAAGTCAATTTTTTACCGAATATTCTATAAATCTGACATTAAAGTTAACTAAATTAAGGGACATACGATAAATCGTCTAATAAGATCCGGGAGCGCTTTTGGATGGAGCACAGGATGTGCCAAATTTAAAGAACATTAATTTCGACTTCGATTTGGAATTGGACTTCGATTTCGACTTCAACGTCAACTTCGATTTCGAACATATAAAATATGTATTTAGGCCCATTTTACTGCTGTGTTTAAATTGTCTTTCTGCAGTTGTTATTCTTTTCATTATAAAATAACAAAGAAAGGCTCCAAAAGATTCAATTTTAAACCAAGTCATTTCAAGAGCTCCTTGAGTTTGTTATGACACTTTTTCTACCAATTTTGACATGGTCATTCAACTCTGGCATGGACGATAGGGGACAAGATTGTTCTTTGATCGAGGTGACCTTTGCATTAGTTATTGTTTCTGTCCTTTTGATTGACGTAACATTCGCGTTTTCCATTGTTTTGTCTTCTTTGACTGACGTGAGCTTGGTTTTTTCACCTTTTCATGTCACATGACATTTATAGTTTCTGTCACCACGTGACTTGAAATCGACTTCTGGAATATCAAGGCAAATTATAAAGGCTGCCAAGCAACAGCAACAAGCCGTGTTGCACATGAAAGAGATACAGTTATAGTACCCTTATAGTACCTTCTTCCACATATACTTCCACGGTAGAGAAAATACGTTACGTTTGAGCCCAAAGATGTGTTTTGAAAGTTTGAACATATTTTCTGTTGGTGAATCTAGTATGTATCTATAGAATAGATTGGAGTTGCATTAAGATAAAGTTAAGTTTTATGTTGGAAGAAAGTCCCCCATACTTCGCTACCATAAAGTCAAATGGTCTTGATAATTTAATCGAGCACGCATGTTGGGACTCTGATGTTAAACTTAAAGGATTATCTATGAGATGGTATAAAGCCTGGTACGTCTTTTCTCTAAGAGTAAGGCTAGCTCAAGTAAAACTACCGCTTGCTGAGCTGAAAAGGTGATCTCCAAGTAGTTATATTCTTGCACCATTTTCAGTGTGTTCTCAAGGTTTGAAAATTTGTTATCATCAGGCAGTTTCCCGCATGGCTTAAAGATCATCGTATTACTCTCTTTAGCATCTATTGTGAGATCCCATCCTTTGCATTATATCACAGGGTACCCAAGCAATTTTGCAGACTCTCTCGAGAAGAGGAAGGACGGGCAAGGTCTTCAGCGTAAAAAGGGTGATTAACCCTTTCACCCCGGGAAGGGCCATATGGCCCATTGACAAACAACGTAAAACATTATTTTTTCAGGAGGTAAATGCGGGCAGAACTTTATATTGATTTCAGATACTGCAGCGTAAGTTTATCTTATGAATTAAGTTGGTTTTCATATACTACCCCCTGCAAAATAGAACTTGCATAGGATTTGCCTGTTTAGCAGAAATAATTCCGGGCGCGAAAGGGTTAAGACCTGAGTTACACTATACCAGATTGCTATCGAAGAGGAGTAACTTTCATATCGGATAGGGGTTTGAGTTACACTACGCCACACCAATCCGATATACAACGCCCTGATCAGCGGAGTGAAAATTACTTCGCTCTGAAGGTGGTACGAAAGTTACTCTGGAGTCACTCCATAGTAGTGCAATCACACAAATCAGATACGCTACGGAACCTCGTTTTTAAGGAACCTCGTTTTTAAGTTGTCTCGTCAGTTTTGTATCGTAAACCGGGAATGGGCCGCATTGCTCATTAAAAACAGTATTAACTAACGTGAACAGTTTAATGAATAGTCCTTTTTTCATTTTAAAATGAAATTCAATGATAATATGTTGATTGTCGAGGGACGCTTAATGTCATCCGGACATCATTTTCAAGCTAAGCAATATGCACTTGTGAAGCCAGAAACTCACTTGTGAAACCAGCAAAAATTTTATATTGGCTGCGACATAATATTTAAAACTTAAATTTCCTACAGCAGCTTGTGTTCCTCTTACTGCCTTCTCTGCAAAAGGGCAAAGCACTTAAACGTTAGCAGGGCTCGGAGTTTATACTCCGGAAATGGCTCACATCCACTCCCTCCGCAATGGCTCAACACGAATCTAAGTTTAGCTTCTCACTGTCGATCGTCCTTTCATGAAAGTCTAACAGATGCAAACTGTTTGTTCAAAACTCCAACAGTAGCTATCTGATGAAAAATCTGAAGAAGAGGATTCTATCGTTTTTCGGCGCCTACCTTTATTCTTACAGAATTGTGGTACCTACTTAAAAAATTGTGGTACATCCATTTATCTTCTTTTATTCTTATAGAACTGTCGTGCATACTCTTATTCACTTATTTTCTTACAAAATAACAGTACCTACGTTTGTCAACTTTTATTCTTACAAAATTATGGTACTAACGTTGATCCTCAATTATATTTAAAAATTGTGGTACCTACATTCATCTACTTTTATCTATAGTACACAATTGCGGTACCAATCATGTGGTATGCAATCTCCTCCAAAATGCAATTACAGAATTTTTCATTAAATTGGACTTTATCACGTGGCCTTTAAAACAATATGAAAAGAAAGAAAAACAAAAGCTGCATTTCAGTATTCGGCATAGTTGCGTTATAATATTCATCAAAATAAGAGACATTGGAAGCAACTCAGAAATGGGATGGCCATAAAAACGGGGCAGATTGTATTGCCATTTTGTGGGAAAATATTGAAGACAGTGAAGGTGTCATGGTCTCTTTGTCCCACACTCCCGGCTCCCACGTTACAGTGATGGAAACAAGTTTGCATAGAACCAAGTTGCTTGTAAAAACACAACATTTGACAGATTTTAATAAAGCGTAATACCTTCATTAAAAATTTGGCCTTTTAATACCTGCAAAGCTGCTAAAAAATCAGATTAGTACAAGAGGGTTAAAATGACTTTGCAAACCCGCGTTGCTTTTTGAATTATTCGGTAAAGCAATGACATTTCGTATTATCGGATATTTATTCAGGTCTCCATGGCAAATATATCTGGCATCCTCAAAATATTTAATCATTTTTATATCGATTGACTTGTCACAAATCGTGTGATAATAACTATCAGAATCAATGAGAATCCATTCATATTTCGTTTTGTTTGTTTCAAAACATTTATTAACCAATCAGTTTTTTTACCTAGCAAAAAGCAATACTGACATTTCATAGCAAAAACATAGCATAGATCGATAATATGTGACGTAAAAACCAGGTTGTTTTCGCCAAGTGATGAATATCTAATTGCCCCTCTTTTCTAGCGCGTTACTTTATTATTGTTAATCATTAATGTAAAACATTTCGAAAATTATGATGAGAATGTTTCTAAACCAGCATGTTTCTCTTTATTATTCTTCAAAAGGCATATGAAAGGTTTTGGCTAAAGCCCAAACCAGCCCGACCCTATCCGTGGTTCCTCCGTAAACTAGCCATGATGGCGAAATTATTTAAAGGTAGCAACAGCCTTTTTGAGCTAGAAAGGCATGGAATATTTCATTCAAGATATTTTTATAAACATTAATTTACCTCTACTTTCAAGTTGAAAAAAACCCAAAATTACCCAAAAGAAAATTCCCCCAAAACTCTAAATGAATGTAAATTAATTAAGGCTGACAGCTTCAAGGTTTTGAAGCCACTGCATTGGAGAATTCACGTGGAAAGTACAAATAACTTAGCGGGGCTTTTAAAATTCAGTGGGTTCAGTTTTATGCCAGGGCCAAATTCAAGCAGCGAGCAAGATATGATCTGGAAAGAATGCAAAAGGAAAAGCTTCCAAGAGTTGGAGTTAAAGCGAAAATTCACTCTAAAAGGTATGCAATTTCTTATCAAACGATAAACTTGCTGGTTTTGTTTCATTTTAATTACATTTATGCAATGAGGACAGTTTAAGAAGCTTGTTTTTATATCGTTCTTGGCTTTGTTTATTTAGCAGTTAGGCCAAACGTGGCTTGCCTTTTTATTCTCTATTTACTTTGCCTTTAAACACGCCTGGGAGTTAGAATTTTTCATTTTGCTCTTCTAAACAACAGGCACCACCATTGCCCCTCAAGAAGTCAGGCCCCTTCGTTTAAGAATTGCTTCCAACTTTTTTGTTCATTTGTAAATTTTCCTTGGGTTCTGGCTGAAATAGGTTAAAAAATAAATCATCAATGAGGTAGAAAGAGAAAGAGTTGAAAAACAAATGAAACAGTACATACTGATTGTGACAACAATGCAATTTATCACTAATGAATAGATTTCACACCTTTCACAAGGCAGCCAAGCAAATCACAATATAACAAAGCACAAATTTTAGTCTATTTTTATTTTGTTGAGTGAATTCACAGGTGTGAAGTCTACTCTTTTCAATAGTAAATTGCATAATGTTTAAGAACTGAATTTGATTTCGCGATGTTTGCATGGAAATTGAAATAACCAAACCATTCTCAATTTCCCTGTCTAATTGCTTATATGTCATAATTTTATTACATTTTTGGAACACATTATAACCATAGTTAACTATTTTAACGGTACCCATTTACTAAAGCTACATGTCATATTTCTCAAGTACAATTCAATTCACAGAATCTTGTTCAAAAAGGTTAATTTCAGAACGAATTGCTCATAGGAGAGACCAGTGCTGTAGAGCTTGGGGGCTAAAGCGACTGAATTTTACTTTTTGGTATTGTTTTGGGTTATTTCTAGATTGGAGCCCCCATCGCTATTTTAGTGGTACTACATTACTGAAGAAGTTTTTGTTTTTGTTTTTGTTTTTGTTTTTGTTTTTGTTTTTGTTTTTGTTTTTGTTTTTGTTTTTGTTTTTGTTTTTGTTTTCGTTTTCGTTTTCGTTTTCGTTTTCGTTTTCGTTTTCGTTTTTGTTTTTGTTTTTGTTTTTGTTTTTGTTTTTGTTTTTGTTTTTGTTTTTGTTTTTAAAGGGGGGATAGCTCCATAAATAAAATTTATTAAAAAATGATTTATTTCTTTAAGATATATCGAGGAAGCCCATATTCCTGACAGTATTTGGCGGGAAATAAAGTGAACTAAAATGGCGGATAGTGACACTGATGTTCTTGAATTGGTTAGAACGTCTATTAGAAGTTTCTTAGCTAATTCTTTCAGACAGCTGTGTGACAAGCCTTGCTCTAGTGAAATTCATAGCATGATATGGAGCCCCAAACACGATGTAATAGCTGTTTTGACATTGGAAGGAGAGGTAATTAAATATAAAATAAGGCGACCGTCGCAAATATTTCTGGTTAGTGTCATCTCCCTCTGCCGACGAAAAATAGAGTCGGTCGGTCGGGCAAAATTTTCGGAGTTATCAGACTACGGAGTTATACATGAATCATTGTTCTTTCCAATTCAACTCAGATTTGTTGAGAATTTAATGCAGAATACGATGATTTTTTGCTGTTTTTGTATCATTTATAGAGCTGAAGTTATTGATGAATTTTCATCAAACTGTGGCCGAATGAACTTCACACATTCCTTTGTCGTCACTGGACTGGATGACCTTCATCTTGAAAGTGAGCTTCAAGATTGCTTTGCTACTTTATAAACTTAAATCAATGTTAAAAAGATAATTTAATGGCGAAATTGATAGGATTATTGGACCGCTACATGAGTTAGAAGTGAATTTCCATCACAAGGTGCCAGAACGGCCTAAAAAATATTTTGAAATGGCTTCACTTTCATGTCGTAACAGCCGTGGCCATCTTTTATAATAAATGGACATGCAGTGCAGACACAAAGTCAAAGTCAAGAAAAAGACAGGAGTTTCACGTGAACACACAGATATGGATGTTGAAGTCAAGACAAGAATGAAGTTAAATATCAGGGTATTATGGACTCATGGAATAACAAATTACTTATTATTTCTGAGCCGCAGAGAAACTTAAGATCTTGAACACATGTTCACTTTTCCCCAACCGTAACAAAATTAAGCTTCATATATATACTATGTATCCCCTGTTGCTGGAAACGCTATTTTTTGCGTCAGATCACACAGTGTGCAAGTTCCATATCATTTTGTTTAGATAAACTTTGCAAATGATGCCCGATTGATAGTCAATCATTTTTGGTGGGAAGACATAGTTGGTTTGACAACGCTAACCAAGAATATTTGTGACTGTTGCCTAATAAATAAAAATACGTATTACATGAATAGATGAAAGTCTACAATAGAAAAGGCATTTTGCCCCGATTGAGTACAAGCACATTTTAGGTTGCTTTTTTAGTTAGTAGCTAAATCAGAGGGGTATTATATTTACTATACACCACCTTAACGAAAATGCGCCATTATTGATTTATTCAAAATATTGCTCAATGAAATTTTTGACTTCCAATTCAAATTCCTCATACAAAACTTAGTCAATGTGTTAATTTTCAAATGCCTATCATTTAGCTGCTGAATTTTTACAATAATTTATAATTGAGAATAATTGAGAATTTATAAGGGATTTGACCATGAAAAATGCTTGGTTGGGGTGAAATTTTTCACCCTGAGAAAACTTTTACGGCCAAATCAAATCTCTTATTATCTTTTTAGGTTTAAATGCTGATAAGATCATTTGTAGTTAGGAAAAATTAGCGAAAATTTATATATTGACTAACTTCATTCCCAATCCAAATCACAAGTCAAAAAATTAATATCTTGAACTTTTGTAAAATTCCCAAAATGGCGGACTTTTTTTATAGTGGTGTATTGTTGGCTATTGCCCTGAAATGCAATGCCCATAAATATATTATTCAAAATAATCCTAATTTTCAACCTTGCTGTGTAAAAGAAATATTGAAAGAAGTTTAGGTTTTTCCCAAAAGCATACAAAAGTATTGGCTGACACCATCCATCTATTCTCTTCCATGGCTGTTTTCTTTTCTGTTTCTTATTGCTGCTGTATCCAGCAAAAGACTTAATTTTGTGACATTTTTAAAAGTGCTCACCTGAAATTGAAATCAAATTTTGTAATTGCTTTTTAGTTGTACTTGTTTATCTTCTTGGCTTCCTCCTGTTCCTTTCAAAGTAAATTTCCCCCATCAGGGTAATTTCTCCAGATCGGGGAAAAAATAGCTTACATTTGTAGATCAGCCATTCCATTGTGACTCACATGGCTAAGTCACTCACGCTATCTGCGTGCCAAAATTGACTTAAATATGTAGAGATAATGCCTTCAATTCAAGGTGGTATATTTTTTTTCAGAAAAACATTTACACATTGTTGGAAAATTTTATTCTTTCAACATGTGACTTGCGTGACTGCCAGAAATGAAAAATTTTGTCCTGCAGTTACTAATCCTAATTTTTCTGAGAAAGTTTTTCTCTTTTTAAGATGGAACTTTTTGAGAACTAGCCACTTGTCATTATGTTCCCAGTTAAGCACAAATCTTAATCTAAAATATTGTTACTTTCTAAAATATTAGCAATAATGTAGTGTGACCTGGAAATGTGACTTGCGGGACAAATAAGAATTACTGAAAAAAAAATACAGATTTGGTCTTTTGTTCAGAGTGCAATTTTGAAAACTTCTCTCAGAAAAAAACGAATAGTATCAGATTAAGTAATAAATTCCAAAAATTGAAAGCACACACCAGCTGCTGTATGCATTTCTGAATGCATCACAAAAGAAAATTTAAAAAACAGACGACCTGAAGGAGCTGAGAGACGTATCAATTTGAGTTTGTCCGCTGTACGAAAGAGATTGTGGGCTATGGCCTTATGGATGTTTTTATACATTCTTTTCAGTGGTGGATAGACAGAGATATTTTAACTTAATGGAGCATAAGACAATCAGAAAAACGAAGAACAAAAACAATTTATTGGGGTGGATTTTTTAAATTTTCATTAAACTTGTTTGTTCCCAAAATCTCAGGAAAATTATGTTGTTTTCCTTGTTTTCTTCTTTTGTCTTCAGCACATTCCCCCAAGCTGACACTTTCTTTGGGCTTCTTGGGTGAGTGCGGTGGTGCTCTTTCATCAGTTTTGGTGCTATTCGTCGTTGAATGCTGATCAAGGCCTTTGCTATTATTTATTTTTTTTTTCTATTATCAAATTATTTTCCTATGTTCTGTAGCTTTCTAAAGCTTTTATCTCGCTACAAGAATAAAATTCAACAATATTTGGCCAGTAACTGTGCTTTTGCTGAAAAATTTTTTTTTTGGTATTTCTGAGGATTTAATGCCACAGAAAAGTTCTGTTAAATTTCTGAACAATATTGATGCAGTGAGCAAGATTTATAAAACAAACCTTTTTTGGAAAATGAAAATTTAGCTGGAAAGTAAATTTTTGTTACAAAACATTATAGTTATGTGCTAAAATATTTATAGTTGTTCCTATATTTGGGTAGGCCTATATTACTGTGCGTTGGAATTTTACTTTTAATAACTGCGGAATTTTACTTTTAATAAATTGCAATATAATATCTTTTGTGCCTGTTCCTTTTTCTAGTTTGGGGCAGGCCTTGATTGGCAGGACGTTTTCAGAACAAGGTGGAATTTCTTTGTCTTTCAATTTTAACGATTTTTGATAGAAAATGAACTTTTCATTTCATTAAAACACGCTATGCATCCTGAAATTCACGCCTGCTTGAAATTCGAAACTGGGTTAAAATCTGTTGATGTAAATGCGCATGCGCTCTTCAGACTAAAATTTGTTTCCTGAAGTATTTTTCATTTAGATGTCATAATATTTGGAAAAAGTCAGAAACTATGAAAGGCGGAAATTTGTTGGCAAAATAATAAATTCAACCCCAAAATGTTGTTTTGCTTCGTTCTCACAGGCTCTCAATTTACTGATGCTTGGAAGAATTCCATTCACATAACAATTTCACGCCGCCTTGAAATATCAGACCAACCTTGTTTGAATTTCAATTCGCCTTGTCTCGCATAAACTCTACCGGTTGTCCCAAAAACTTTTTATCCAAGGGCCTGAAACGCTTCAACAGCAAAACACATTGTTTTCACTGAAAAAAATTTGAAATTTGGATGACGATATCACAGTTGATATATTTGCGTTTTTAATAATCGAGGTCACAAATTACTCGTATGTTATCAGGTTGTTTAATAGATGTGTTTACGAAAAGTTTCATATTCATGTTTTTGCAAAATATTTACAAAACCCGTGTAAAGTTTTTCTGGGACACCCGGTATAAAAGTTTTGTGCACACTCCGAATTGAATTAAACGGCCTCTAATCATTGCGCAGGCCATAAGTTCTTTTCAATGCTTGGAATTCCAACTTTTGTTCTAGCCCTATCGTCCTGTTTTCGTTGATTTTTTAAACCCTTTGTCTTGGTAACCTTTAAATTGGGGTTATAAAGCAAACCAAGCCAATTTTCTGATTTAAAAAATAGCATTTAAAATAAAGCAGCAAATTTAGGCATTTGATTGTACCTTGAGTCAGTGGTTAAAAGCTACTGTCTTAGAAGTAAAAGGTGAACTGTACAAGTTGCGTTGGGAAGGATATGATAGGGTTCAGAGCATGACTCTTGGACAAAATTAGTTAGAGCACCTGTTGGCGAAAGGCCAGTTCGACGAAATGCTATCGAAAGAAAATTTTTCCCTGTTAGAGAACATCCAAGAAACCTTCAAGGAAAAGATGAGATATTTGACATTGCGAGGAAGAAAATGTGGGCTGTGAAAGAAAATGATCCATTTTTCGCAGAAGTAAGTTTGAGTGAGCTTTCTATAAACCCCCTTGTTGTCTTCAATGTTGTACCAATGATAACAATTTGTTGTTTTGATTTATATCTGAGTTTATGGAGGGGCCTTTGAAAACCAGCTCTGCTGAAGAGTAACCCTCCCTAAAACATGATGGGAAATTTTTTTGTAAGAAACCTGACCTGTAGTGAAAGTTTCTTAATTTGGAAAACTTTTTGACCAAATTTCACTCATAAAAGTTTCTTAAAGATTCTTAATTCATAATTGTTAATTGTAAACGAAAAAATTTACTTGTAAAAGTTTCTTGAATTGTCTTGGGTTTCACCGTCGAGTTTCTTATAAAGTGGATCGATAGGTTGAGATAAATGTTTGGATTTTACTGAAAATATAACATGTGTTTGTGAAAGAAACTTTCTCGCTTCTAAAAAATATATCTTCACTTTCAGATAAAGACAACGGAAGGCACTCATGTGTTATACAAGTATTTGAGAGAGGAAAAAGCAAACGAGGATTTTTAATGACGACGAAGAAATTCAATCAACGGAGAATTCTGCAGTAGAAAAAGGAAACTGCTATCATGTTAAGAAACCAATCATTCCCCCAGAAGAATAATCAATCGGTAACGAAGTTGCGGAACCAATAATAGGGAGCTTACGATTTGACTACGAACGCGACTACGACGACGAGCGAAGTCTGGGTACCAGCGCGGCCCCGGAGTCGGTTGCGT
>JAYJMH010032434.1:0-16752 GCA_036873815.1 Phacellophora camtschatica
AGCAAAGCAAAGCAAAGCAAAGCAAAGCAAAGCAAAGCAAAGCAAAGCAAAGCAAAGCAAAGCAAAGCAAAGCAAAATGAAACAAAACTCACCACTGACGTGTTCTCGATATTCATAAATATCGAAGATTCATTGTCAGCCTCAACAGTAATCACATGAACATTCATTAATATATGTGTATATGCTATAGCTTGTTGCGCAGGGTATGGATTGACGGGCTGCTTGATTTTGACCGTAGCTGGCTCAGAAAGATTCTTTACGACCACTGGCGTACCACCACTTGAAAGTTCAAGGCTAACGACAGCACTTGTGACTGTTCCTTCTTTACTAGAACTGCTTTTGTTTGAGTATTTGTCTGGTGCGTTGCCTCCCTGAAAATTAAAAAGACATTCATTAACCTAATGCTAACTTGAAATGATTTTCATTTCGTTACCCCAATTACAGTACATTTTAATAGAAGATTACTGTTACGCTTTCAAACTAAAATGCTTGCTAAAAAAGATTTTTGCTTGAACTTACGATCTCCACATTTTCACACCGGGCAGGGCTCATTGCCAATTAACAAACCTCGTATGCATACAGAATTTATATTCATGTAAAAATTCTTTTATGCCTTGAGTTGATTCTACCCAACCAACAAATCGTACGTAAGGTTTATTCTGCATGGGGTAGATACATACTACAAACCATGTATGTACCATGTATTTAAAAGTCAAAATGAAGTAAAAATATTTCAAATTATTATCAACTGAAACTACCTCCTAAAAATAAGATGTTAATATTATTTATCAATGAGCCATACAGCAGTTCACGGGGTGAGAGACGTCTCATAGTAGCACAATTTACTCCCGTTTTCTTCACATTATGCTAACTTCAAATGAGTACAGAGATATGTCCCAAAGATGTGTCCCAAAAATAAATGTGTCCCAAATACAGAGATGTGTCCCAAAAAAATCAGGCGTTTGAAAAATCAACAAAATTCGAATTTATTACCAATCTTGCATATTTTTATGCAGTTGTATAGAGTAAAGGTCAAATAAAGGTCAAATTGTTTTTCACAATACTGACTACTTGTAGCAAGCTTAAAATCAGTTGAATTTAAAATCTTATGAGCCGCTTGGTTTTCGTGCAAGTTACCACACTTTTCTGAACTACCGCATGTTTAATCCGATTCCCGCGTTTATTCGACCCCAGGAGTACGTACCGTCGTGCTGCTGCCTTTCTTGAATTTTTAAACAATTGAGCCTTAAACAATGAACAATGGACAATGGAACGCTGGAGCCTACGGCAGTGGTTTAGACATCGAACTTGTCCCTAGCACGCGTCAAACTAAATTGATCCAACTCAATTCAACACAGCAGTGACTTCAACTGATTACGAAATTATACTAATACTTACAACAGCTTGCATGGGGACTCCAGACTTTCCAATTTGCGAGGTTTTCATATCAAAACCACCATCATCTCCTAACTTTACACCTCCTTCTCCACCAGATTCCATGGCTTGAGCTACTAACATGCTGACGCCAGTTGCAACAGTGTATGCCTTTTCACCCGCAACCATATTCCCTGCTACGCTTGCTCCAAGCTTATTAGATACGTCATCGGTGCTCTCGGCATCACCACCTCCCTTGAAATTAAATAAATCATCAAGATTTTTCAACTATCAACAGAAACAACTAAAACGTTCGCATAATTTAGTTCGAACCACTTTTTTCCAAGAAAACTGAGAAATATTAGTAACGAACATTCACCAAGTCAGGTCAATCAGAATTAACTCCAAAAAGGGGCTGTAACCAAGAAAGTGAAGTTTTAATTAAGCCCGAGGAACAACGAGGATTAACTATTTTGCTTTACAGTTTTAAGTTATGATTGTAAATATTAACGGTAATAATGAGCGACGTTTCGATGTCATCTTAACATCATTTTCAAGCTAAAGGAAATAAAAGACGTTGTTTTTATATATAGAAAAATAAAAAATAGAGAGATTTTTTATTACGTGGTGAGAATTTTGGCGGTTCAGATGCTTGGCGACAAAAAGACTAAGTGAACAATTTGGCGGCGATGGAATCTGATTGCTTGTTCAATTTTGGCTTTAAATCTTTAATGAACAACATTTCATAGATTAGACAATCTGTTTTCCCTCGAAATTTGCGCAATAGTTTGAATTGCTTGTGCAAATTATCGTGCTGCATTCTATGCTGTTCTTTAATATGGAAACCGATGGCCGAAGCTTTGTGTCCCTCAATCTTTTGGTGTAAGTGTCGACATGTATAACCGACATAATCTGCATCGCACAGATCACACTTGAAATAGTACACAACGGGAGGCTTTGGTTCCCGAAATTTTATTTGTTTGCCGATGTTTCTGATGTTAAAAACAGGCAGAACTTCTTTCCTGATCTTACTACTAAGAACATGCAATTGCTTTTTCACAACTTGAGCAGATGTTTGATCCTTAAAAGGGAGAATTATTCTCATGGGAACTCCCTTCTCCTTTTTCTAGTCTTGCTCTTGATCAGCATGTTTGGTTACCTTTTTATCAACAAAAATTCGAATTTTTGATTGTATTAGGTAACCAGGATAATTTAAATGCTTTGAGAAAGTTTTAACTTAGCCTAGTTAAAACTTTTGAGAAAAAAATTCCTGCCGGTATGAAATTTGAGAACAGGTAATCTTGTTCACACGATACCGATACGAGAATTTCATGTCGCCTTCAAAAGAGACAAAAAACCACCAAAAAACTTATTTTTCAACAGTGGCTAAGACCAGAAGTCAACATGAAACTCGTACCGGCATGAGATTTCATACTGGCATGATGCGTGTCTCGTGTAAAGGGCCTCTTGGATTCCCAAAACAACAATCTCATTAACAAATACAAAAAGAAGAGTCTTACACTCTCTGCGCCTGATAAAAGAACACTAAGAGCACTATTAGCAACAGCCGTAACAACATCGGGTTCTGTGCCAGGACCAACTTGCGTAGCGCATTTTGCCATTGCTTTCATTGCTTTAGCCTGTAAATACAAAATTACTCTTGTGGATAGCTCATTCGAGAAAAGTCTAACACACCAAAATTTTACAAATAAAGAGAAAGAATTACAATGCTGCTACGATTTGTTCACGAGGCGGGCGGATAATCCTAGCTCTATGAACATTCTAGCACTAGAATATTAACCGCCATTATCGTCTTTCTGGGTTTTCTTCCCAAGAAAGGATCGAGCTCTACTCTAAATTCGGGTATTCAAATTATCATGTCTTTGCATACCAGTACCAGTACAGGAGTTATCCCACCACCAGAACAGCCCTAGTGCTAGGAATGTCTTCCTCCGGGTACTAGGATAGTACATCCTAATTTTTGGGTACGGGTGTGTGCCACCAATATGGATGGGTTTGAAGGCAGTAAATTCTCTAAACATGGGTATGATTTTTTAGCAAAAATGTTGGGTTAGATATTAAAAATTGTTCTAAATGTTGGGCATTTTGGAGTTTTTATTGTCCTTGTGGGTTTTCTGAAGAAGGATGCCTGAAATTATACTCTGAATTGAGGTACCAAATCAATATGCTATTGTCATCCATTAACGAGCAATTGTCATTGATGAATGGGATGCTATAATCATACATAGACTATTTGCATCAGCCAAGAGGCTTCGTAATCATCAATAAATAAGTTAGTTTCGTTAATCAATAGGTTCTTGTCATGAATCAATACGTTCATGTCATTACAACAAACTTACCTGAGCTTCAGGGCTTAAGGCTCCTGTTGACATACATGTGCTCATTGTAGAAGCTAAAGCAAGGGCACCCTCTGGAGAATTCACTTCTACTTCATTCATCATGCTGACGACAGCACCTAAAACCTATTGTAAAAATAACTGATTAATTTTCTTGATCATGCCTTCGAAAGTAAGTGAGTTAAAAAAGTTGAAAGATTTTCTTGCCTATAATTTTAAAACTGACCCTTTAAATAAGAATTTACTCTTTGCTCAAGTTATGGAAAATTGTCTTGTCTCCAAACAGAGTTATGTAAAACCAGAGCCGATGCTGAGAGATATTTCCTTGGGATAATCTCTAGACAACTGACAAATAACAGTTGTATACTTTGTTCTTAAAAACTTTCTTTGAGCTTGAGTCCATTAAGCTTAAAGCCCTGGAACAGATTTAAGAGCGGATTTTATCCGGGAACTCTGTGAAAATAAGTTGTCACACCAATCAAGAGGACCATCTTAAGATTCACAGTACCTGATTGGCTCAAATCGAGCTGATCACAAAATGTAGTCGAGAATATCAGATCTGAGAGCTGCAAAATGTGCTTTTCGTCTACCCAAAAACAAAATTTTAGAGAAGAAAAATGGAAGAATTCCCGACTTTACAGTGAGTTTTTAATAAGTCGCAATATTCCCTCCGTGCAGCAATAAGCTAAGTATCGATACTACGGTGTGTGTAATTTTAGGGAGTCTAGTCCCCAAATCCTAAACCAGCCGGCAGTTAAACATTCCAGAAACGTACCCCAGCTTTATCACCACCATCATCATCATTATCATTGCCAGTTGGAAGTGAACTGAGAACAGCATTACATACCTGAAAAATAAGATTATGTATTAACTCATTACCCCCAAAAGTAATCAAAACTATCAGATAAACTGCTTAAAAAGATTATTTTCGAAGGGGGGGGGGTACACATAAAATTTCATAGTAGTTTTTCTCAATGAAACGAAGGAATTTGATAATATTTTCAAAAGGGCCGTAGCGCCTATTGGGGGGGGGAAGGGGGGCAGGGTAGTTAACTTTTTATCAAAAAATGTATTCAACATTATCAAAAATTATTAGCCCGCAGTTAGTTAGTAATGAGTAGTTAGTTAGTTAGCTCATTGTTTAGTTAGTTAGCTCATTAGTTAGCTCCTCACAGCTAGTTAATAATGAGTAGTTAGCTCATTGTTTGGAAAGAATATTGCGGAGATAAAGCATGAAGTGTGACCGCAGCCTGTATTTTGTGGAAACTTGGAGTAAAATGTCATATTTCTAGAATCTATTTCAGTCTAAATGAAAACGAAAACTCAGAAATCGCACCTGAGTCGAGTCAGATTCAGAACTCGGGTCGGATCCAAATCTGTAATAGATCCATGATAAATCTATCGTCTAAATCCAAATGGTAAATCTTACTCAAACTTGACTCAAGGGCAATTCACACGTCGAACTTATGTCGAATGAAATTTGATGACATCAATGTAATCCCTGACAAATCCTTGTCAAATTTATTGTATTAAGCCATGCGTTAAGCTTGAATCAAGCTCGAATTAAATAATTATAATAATTAACATAATTAATAATTGTAAATTTATTATAATAATTAACATAATTAATAATTGAAATTTAACGTTTGAGTTCAAGACGAATTTTGGTCGCTTTTGCGATAGACTCAATATTAAATGAATTTAGCGCGACTCAAGTGCGACGTTAGAAGCCTCAAATTAACGACGTTCTGTTACCGACATAGATTTAAACGATAGATGCAGATGGTGAATTCAAAGAACATTCAGACAAGATTACCATTCCGGCGGCTGCTGGATCCGTCGTTCCACTGCTTTGACTTAATACCGATGTGAGGTCAGCTTTCGCCTCCGCTGGTTGTTTACACTAAAACATAACAAAACAAAAACAAAATTATTATTTTCTATAATTTTAACCATATTATTGATATTTAATTTTATTTTTGAAACATTTATTAATATTTTTGAATGCAGTAAAAACTCGCATTAAAGAACCTTATTCTGACAAAGGTTCCTAACTTTGGGGCATATAAAATCTCAAAATGCTCAAATGAAGGGGTTCAATGTAATGGCAAGGTGCAGAAACTGTATTATTTTAATTCTCACTGACTTTAAAATCTTTTTTCTGCTTTCCTCAAAAATTATAGAATTTTTTAGAAATTTGTGATGAAAATTTTAGGGTGAAGGTTCTTAAGAGTTGTGGTTCTTACATGCGGACTTTTGCTGTAGTTGAGATAGGAAGTTTTCGAAACAACCAAAATATATCAACGCTAAAATATGCAATTAACAGTTGGAGTTGAGTTAATGAAGGTGTTGGAGTTACTCAAAGCTAAATCAATGCTGAAAGTTCACAAGTGATATGCAAGCCATATTTAGTTAGCGAAGGTGTTCGAGTTATGCATAGTTAAATCAACACTGAAAGTTCACAAGATATATACAAAACAGATTGAGTTAAGCAAATTTCGCGTTGAGAGGTGCAACTGTAAATTCATCAACAGATTTCTAAAAATATTTCGCTCTGTTGTCTTACTTTAAAGAAACGTTTCACGTCGTTTTGCGTCGTTTCTATAACTTAGTTATTTACTCATGTAGTATATATATAAATACTTTTATCGTGGTTCTGACTTCCAGCGAACGTCCCCTGTATACGTCTTCGACATAAATCCTGAGTTCGATATTATAATCAAAATCCTTGTCTCCTTCTGGGAACATCGTTAAGTCTGTAACTTGAGAGAGACTATTATGTAAGTTGACCCAAGAAGAATGTCTCTTTGGTCGATAATCCACGTAATAAGTGAAAGGCAGGTCTTCATCCTCGAAACCACCTGTATCAAAGAATCAGAAAATAAAAATAAAATATATTAAAAGCTAAATGATAATAAAACTCAGGATACTGAGACCCATCAACAGATGGCTGATTCTCAAACAATAGCCTTTACAAGCAACATTGAAATATAATATAAAACGTCATATTTTCAAGAAGTGAATGTGGGCAGAACTTTACATTACTTTAAGATATTTCAACGTTAGTTTATCAAATAAATTAAGTTGGTTTTCATGTGCTACCCAAAAAGCAAGCTGAAACTTGCATAGGATCTGGGCGTGTAAGTGTGAATATGTGAACGTTCAGATAAACAGAAATTTGGTTGAATAAGAAATAGTCTTACCAATGACACACTGGAAAATTTTTTGCAAAGGCTGCCCTTCATTTGGTACGCATCTGTATTGTCCTACTTTTGGGACAGTAGGCGGTTTGTTGATAGAAATACTGTACATACTAAACCCATAGACACCGTCACCTGCCGAGCCTTTCAGTTGAACAACATATGCATATCCTTCTTCAAACTGATTCTTTTTCATCGCGAGATTCTTGTTGGACAACTCAGTAGACAGCATGTCCTTAAACGTTGGTTCTTCAATTGGAACAAGCTTGTCATCTTCTTCGTCTTCTTTCTTCTTCTGTATTGTCCAAAAGTATTCAATTTCGCCACAACTTCGCGTGCAAACGGCCTGCAACTTGAACAGCTTGTCTCTATTCTTCTTGTCTTGACAGTTGCTGTTGCATCTAAATCAAAATAACAGTAGGTCTTCCAGTTAAACATTTATTGGGACACAAAGTGAAACAATAAAAACAAGGTCTAAACCCAAGTACAAAGCATGAGTGTAACTTTTATTTTTACATATATTCTATACATATCTTTATTTAACATATCTTCATGTCGTCATTTATCATTTATCACACATCATTAATAGCTTACGTTCATTCTGTAAAACAAAAGGTTCACTTGAATGTTACAATGGAATTTGTCACTGTAAATACTAGATTTCAAACCTTAAACAATAGATTTCATACTTTCAACGCAGCCAAGCTAATCTAGACAAAACAAAACAATGAAAGGAATTTGCAAAGCAAAAGATTGCAGTTTCAAGCATGACGATGCGATTTGCGATTTAAAAGAATAGACGTCCCACTTTGAGAGCAAACAAGATTGTGTTGCTTAACATAATTCTCTCTTGCTTGCTTGAATAAGTTTCCGACTATTAGCGCAACTAAACTTAACTTGTTACTTGATTAAATACCCATTGCTAACCAGCGCGCACCCACGTAACAAGAAAACACTGCAAAAAAGTTTCTACGATTCTCCAATGAAAGTGGATGCAGTAAACAAACTAATATTTAACACGGTCTTTTCGGCTGCTGATAAGTCATTACTAGGCCAAAACTTACTTTCAGATAACACGAAAATCGTGAAAAATGCACCATGGGTGATTTTCGCCGCACTGCCCGCTGGTTTGCAATGGGTCTTTAATAAGAATAAACGCACCCGATTGTTATTTCCGGAGGATCACCTTGCACGATAAATAACGTATACGCCTTGACAGAGCGACGGTAAATAGAGCCGATTCTTTTTTCGCAAACCAAAAGAACAGTGTAATATTTTTTCAATGGCATATATGTTGTATTTAACGTAATCGAACTCTTGTTATCAAATTCCTTCAACCTGCCAATTCCATTTCCAAAGCAACCGGTAAAGTTCCGAGATAAGTTCGAAGATTTTGTCTCAAGGGCTTCTGGCGCAGGCTAAGAATTAAATAAAACACATTAACCGTTTTACCTCCTGGAGGCGCTGCTACCACTGCTAAAAACAAAAATCTTCATACGTTCAGGGGGCAAATACAAGACAAATTATGTTTCCCCTATGAAAATGTGTAATTGAGTTATTTACAATGCACTTACGTTTAAATCTGGGGTGCCCCGTGTTTTAAGTTTAGTCCATAATTCTAATTTGCGTCAGTGATAAGTTGATGAAATTTAGGGGGGGGGGGGGGGTGGATACAAAATCATGGTGAAAGTATGGACGCAAGCCATCTCTGGACGTATGACAAATAATAATTGTATAGTTCGTTCTTAAATCAAAGTGGGGATAAAAACGCAAGCCATCTCTGGACGTATGACAAATAATAATTGTATAGTTCTTTCTTAAATCAAAGTGGGGATAAAGACGCAAGCCATCTCTGGACGTATGACAAATAATATTTGCACATTTTGTTCTAAAAAATGTATTGTGAAATGTGTATTTTAAAGAACACAGAATAGTTCATAATGCAAATTTTCATGCATCTAAGAGTTGCCTGTGTCGTTATCTTCACTATCAACATTTATTACCAATTTATCACTGAATTATTTAAAAAATGAATACTTTTAAAAAAATTAATAATATTTTATGAAGAATTTCAAATGCAAAAAATGCAAAATTTCAATAAAATTAAACGCAACTAACTCACAACGTCTGGATTAACTATCGCAGGTAGCAATGTCAGATTTTCTAAGGAAGGGAACTTTTCCGTTCGAAGTTTGCAGTACCAAGTCATGCTAAGATTCTTTGTTCCTTTTCCGACATCAGGATCCTGTGACTGTTCTCCAGAAATATCAACCATTCTGTCTTTTCCAGCAGCCCGACCCGACCCACCTACAAAATCAGCTATCAACTTTGAAGGTTTAATTCTGATGTATCCAGAGATTTCCGACTTGACTACCGTACCCCTCATTTGAACTGTTAATTCGATTTTATATATACCATAATTGAGACTTCGTGGCGGAACTATTAAAGCAGAACTATCTTTCTCATGGGCGATTGATGTAATGGTTGTTTGTGCACCAGTTTCTTCGTTGATTTGGGTTATATTCCACAAATAGTCAACTTTGTCAGTCTTTTCGCAATCTTTCGTGACTTTAACTCCAACGATTTTTCTACGAAAAGAGCAATTGAAAAAGACTAATTTAAAAAGCATGAAAAGACAAAGGCTTCACATTTTTATTCGTAGGGCAAGAATTTCTAAAACAATACTTAAGCCAAAAAAAAATCTATAACAAATTAAAAAAACAGAACGCCAACAGGCTCCATATAAAAACGAACTGGTCATTATGAACCACCACTTCCCAGGAGGGGGGGGGGGGGGTACACCCTAATATATGGATACGAGTTTGTGCCGCCGAAAAGGATGGGTTTGAAGACACTTAATTCTCTGAACATAGGTATGATTTTTAGCAAAAGATACTTGAATATTGGGTTAGATATTAAGAACTGTCCTCAATGATTGGTGTTTTGGAATGAAATACAACATTACTGTTGGGTATGCATGAAAATTCGGATATTTATGACATTTGATCGGGCATCTCATGGGGCGTGTACCTCCATTGGGGGGTTTTGTATATCCCTTGAGAGCTTCTAGCGCTGATGTAGCTTTGGGAATCTAAAAAAAATGCGCTATCTTTAACAAATTTCATTCCCCTCGAGAGTTGGCAATAGTTTGGTTTAACTGTATTGTGCTCAATCGTTGCCGTTTTTTGTGGTACAGTTTGATATTCGCAGCCTTGTTTTTGGGTTAGTAGATTTGAGAATCACCAAACAGCACATACTTTGAGATCATTTGTTTGTGTAAAGACTTTGTGTTTGCGTACCAATTTATGTGGACTTATTATTTGTTTTAGATATACGACACCGTCGAGGGGACTATGATTGATATGCTAAAAGGACACAAAGATACAGTGTACTGTTTGTCATACTCAAATGATGGTACTTTTTAAATTTCATGTTCGATCTTTGCAAATCTTTCTCTTTCTGATAATAGCTTTATTAACCCTGGGGATGTGGGTGTATTTCGTTTGATGTAAGAATCTAAAAACAAATTTAACTCATTTAATTTTTCCAATCATTTGTTCCTCAAAGAGCATGTAAACGATTTTGATGATTTTTGAGCTCTAATCGTGGGAATGAATGGACGTGACCCTTGACAGAACTTTTATGGTAACAAACTTGAAAAAATACTGGTTGACCCCAAAAAAAGTTCTGACATTTGAAAAATCCCAAAAATTTGATTTTGTTACGAATCTCAAATTTGTTTTTCTGCTAACGTGACAGGAATCAAATTAATTTTAGAAGCTGCCGTTATTTTAGTAACTTTGACAAATAATGATGTGACTTTGGCTTGAAACCCCAAATTTTGAGCTCTACTTTTCAAAACCTTGTAATTTAAATTTAAAAAAGATCTTTTTAGGTGTTTAATACAGCACATTATAATTTTCATATTGATAACATTTCTCGTAATATAGTGATGAAAAATTGCAATAACGTGATTTACACTACACTACATTTCTCACTACATACAACTTCTACCATGCATCAAAACCAGGACGCTTTTAAACTGTCAAAATTACATAGTTTTTGATGTGCTGGAGAAATGTTTGACATTATGTAAAAATTAGTTTGATTGGTAACACACTCATATTTTAGTGATTTTTCAAATGTCTGAAAAAAATTTGGGTGGGTCATCCAGTATAGAAATAAAAACTCTGCAATTTTATGTTAAGACTTCTAATTGTGGCTTATTTGGAAATTTAATCATATCTTATAAATGATACAATTAGGATTTGCTAAACAGGGAGATGGTTTTGAAGAATTTCCTTCTTTAAAACACAACAAAATTAATCAAAGAGACTGAAACAGTAATTGCATCATTGCTAAAAAGTATATTTTTTTAAATTTCTCTTTCTCAAACAAAATTTACAAACTCCTTTCTCAAGGTAGATTCCTTGCAAGACTGACAGAAGAACTGATTTCCACAGTTAACAGTACTTCCTTGTTCAGCATACTCATAAGTTTTGTTCTGGTCTTTGCAGTAATTTCTTCAGATTTAGTTCTGACGAATCTAGCTTGACTTTTCTTTGGCCAAATAAGTTTTTGATGAATTCGACATGCATCATCACTAATTTCTTCAAATAGTAATGTCATTTGTTTCATTTGCCATGGAATTTCGTGCCTGAACGTGTCAAGAATAGTCTCTCTGAACAACTCTGAAATCCTTTTTTCAATAGGCAAATCAACTTCCACATGCCCACCATACATCCAGTTAGCTGGCTTGGCTACAGCGAAAAAATAATCCAGCACATCTTGGACACCATCACCATTGGCTCCAGAAATCATGAAAACGTTTTTAAACCCATTGTAACCACCCGTTTGTTCATAACCCCACACATCTTTTTTCCTGTCCGCTGTCAAAATTGATGCATATCGCAAAAGACTAGATTTTCTCTTTACAAGATCTACTTTGTTCAAAATCAGGATGCAAGGAAATTCTGGATGACTAAAAAGTAAATCTAAAACACATTCATGAATTCTCTCTCGTCTTCGTTTGCTTTGTAGATCAACCATTACTGCCAAAATGTCACATTCGTCAACTACTTTCCGAGGTGCAGTTATTTGTCTACGTCCTAGTTTCAGCCGTCTTGCTTCTTGGAAAGGAACGATTCCCGGGGTGTCAATAAACACAATTTGTGTGTTCCCTTTGTTGAAGGGCACATATATGTTCTCTCTTGTAGTGTTCATTATATCTGATATAATCGAAACTTTCGTACCAACAGCTGTATTGATAAATGTCGACTTCCCTGCGTTCGGCTCACCAACCATTCCAACACGCAGCATTTTTTTAGGCCCATTCTTTTCGATGAAGTCATTTTTGTCCTCAGCCTCATTTTCTGACAGCAAGCTCTTTGTCAAACGCTCTTCAATTACACCAGGCCAACTCATCAATGATCTCCGAATGCTGTGTAGCTGACGACGTAGATTGATGCTCCTGCTAATAGATTTAAAATTCATTTTGATTGAGTTTTCTTTGCTTTTTGAATTTCAAAAACTTCCATTTTCTGTGTTTTCAATTCCGCATTTGATTTGAGAGAGGTTGGATTCAATACGAGGTCAAAATGGTAGCTGTTGTTGGAGATAAAATAAACAGTTTTCAGAAACAAACATGGATTCGAATTGACTGACGACTGACAGGAGGAAGAATTAAAAAGGAAAAACAGCGCAAAACGACAGAAACCATGAGAGCTATACCTGCGTGGGTTGATAAAGTCCATGATAAAGACCAAATTCCACAGAGGTAGGTATTAATTTCTGAAATAATTCCGTTAGTTAGTTAAAAATGTCAACATGAACATGTGGGAGAGAAGTGCGTGCGCCCTGGCAACCAATCTCATGAAATATTTTTGTCTCGTTCTCGGCTATACGCCTTCTTAGGCAATTAATTATCAAAAAAATGAGATTTAAAGAGAAATTATAACACATTTTTTTAATATTTCTGAATGAATAGTATAATTCTTCAAAAAATAGAAATAAATAATAATTAATATTAAGGCAATAAGCATTAAAAAAAAAAACAACAAACAAAATGGAAGGAATTATATTTTACTTTTTTCACACTATAATTTTTTTTACATTACAGCATACTTGACTTGGCCTTCAGTCCAGATGGAAGCCAGCTAATTGTTGCTGCAGGAAACAGAGTTTTGGTAAGGATTTAATTTCTCACATTTGCTAATTTGTTGCGAACCATCCTACATTTTAAATTCGAGATTACTTTTAGACATGAACATTGAGAAAATTTTAACCAATGTTTTCTTTTGTGTTTATAGGTTTATGACACAGTTGATGGAACCCTTCTGCAACCACTAAAAGGCCACAGAGATACTGTATATTGTGTATCTTTTGGAAAAGATGGTACTTTGATGCTAAACAAATGTCAATTATTTGTTTTAATAATGATCAATGTAGATGCGGAACATTGGTTATTGTTAACCCATATCATGTCAAAAATTTAATTTGCTCTTTGCATATTTCTAGAATGCCATAGGATTTTAGCTTTTGGAAATCTTTTTCTCAAAGTCTCTCACAGCACATTTGGTGGCTCATTTGGCCTGATTTCTTGCCTTCACACAATCTGGCATAATCACAATAATCTTTGCCCTCTCTTGATTTCAGATATCTCCTGTAAATAGATAACTTCTTTATAACTTTATTGAGAGCTATCCATTAGGGTATCTCTGGTTTTGATGTATTTCCTGATGTTCAGTTTCTTTCTAGTTCATTCTCTTTCAAAAAAGTCCCAGCTTTCTTGAAATTTCATGTTAGAAGTTATATGTTCATCAATCCTAAAGTTACAAGGCAGGACATATATAGATCACTCAATCAATAATCAGAGTCAATACAAGCATGGTCATCATGCTTGTTGTTAAACTGTATTGATAAAATTTATTTGCTCCCTGCCTTTAGCAAATCCTGATGAAAAATATGTTGATACAATTGATACTTTCAGTTTCTTGATTATTCGACACATATGTGTAAAGTAAAATCTAAATATACTTGGTGTTTTAATCACTGGTTTTTCTTTCATATATAGTTTCTCTGTATTTCAGGGAAAAGATTTGCCTCAGGTAGTGCTGACAAGAGTGTTATTATATGGACAAACAAACTTGAAGGAATATTAAAATACACGTATGTACACAAATATTTTAATATTGTGAAATATCTATAATTTCTTCATTGCTTGTGACTATGCATTATAATTTCAACTGGGCTGTTCTGCTTAAAGTTTCAAAGTAAAATTAGAGTTTCAAATTGTTATAAATATTTTACAATTTGTTTTTCTGATTTTTATTTCTAATTATATTGTAGACACAATGATCCAATTCAGTGCTTGGCTTATAATCCTGTCACTCAGGCTCTTGCTAGTTGCACAAACAGTGACTTTGGTATGTATTGTCATGTTTCTTTTATCCAGTTTTTTATTTAATTAAAGTTACTGTACCCTTCAGGAGAAGGTTTTCGAAAATAATTTTTCTGTGGTTGGTTTTTTGATAAACCCAAAACATGTATGTATCATTCTGTGCAAAATTAAAATGTGAATCCAGAAAAAATATGGTTGCTTGGTTATTTAAAAGCACGAATGATACAATTGAGATTTGATAAAAAAGTGACCAGCCATGGTCTACCTCATTTCTTGCTTTGCGAACAAACCAAAGTGTCTGTGAAAGACTAAAGGTCATTTGATATGTTGTATAATCTACTGAACTATGTAATCCAATTTCTGATAAGAAATATTAGGTCAATTACTGAAATAATGAAAGATGATAAAAATCAAAACTCGTACTTGAAAGGGTACAGTAACCTCATTAGAAATTTAAAAAAATTGAAACGGAAAGAAATGGAATGCATTGTATTTTAACCTTTGAGTTTTAGATTTTGTCACTCTTTAACCCTTTCATGCCCGGATTTTTATCTGCTAAAAACGCAAATCCTACCCAAGTTTTATTTTGCAGGGGGTAGCACATTAATTTGTATGATAAGCTTTATACCTTGAATATCTGTAATTAATACAAAGTTCTGCCTATAATTACCTCTTGAAAATATGATGTTTTGTATTGTTTGTCAATCAGCCATAATATGGCTCTTCTCAGGGTGAAAGGGTTAATTACAAATTTTATATTTTTAATAATATGTTAAGATTCAGCAATCTGTTTTATTTAGGTCTTTGGTCTCCAGAGCAGAAGTCCGTCGCAAAGCACAAAGTACCATCAAAAGTTACATGTTGCAGGTATGTACTAAACAAAGCATGGCCAAACCATCTTATTGCCTTTTTGAAATCAAGGATTTAAATTTCAAAGCACTTAAATTGGATATTATTGCATTAACATTTGGATTTCACTTTTACAAAACTTATAGAACTTTTATGAACTTTTTTGATATGCTATAGAAATTTATTTTTAAAGCTGAGCTAACAGAGGCAAATTTTGTAACAAATAGTGAAATCGAAACTCCAATTTAAAAGCAATTATCCATTGAAGACAAAGCGAATTCCCTCAAACTGAAAATCAAAATATATGGTTGGCCGTAGGTTGCTTGTTTCGATTTTCCAGTTGAGAGAATTGGCTTTGTCTCTGATGGATAACAATTAATATGTAGTGATATGTTTTTATTTGAAGCTGGACGAATGATGGACAATACATAGCGCTTGGTTTATTTAATGGCACTGTCAGCATCAGAAACAAGGTAAGGTTTCAATATTTTTTTACAATCAGTCATGTGTATGCACGACTGCATGCGATTGCACACATTAATAGAGACAGACTGTGATTTCTACAAGTCTTTCTCAAACAAAAGGGAAATAAAATTGAATGAAATTCTCCAGTATGATTTGAGAGGTTTAGGTTCCCATATAATAATGGCTAAGTCATGGTTGAAACGTTTTTTCATGCCTATGTTTATCAACAATTTTATTTGGGGGAAGTTATAATTGGAAATAAATCATTGCACACTTGTAGTATGAAATCTACATATGCACACGTGTATATACTGCTTTACTTTTGTGTGTCTGTCACCTCAGATCCCAGAGCTCCTAACCTTTTCACCCCTCTGCTTAGAAAAATTGAAAATACCTTTATACTATGATATACCACACACATTGAAGCCAAATAGTTTTAGGTAGTTTAACAGGGGAAAATTTTTAAAATAGTTAAAATTGACAAAAAAATTAGGTTCGGTGTGGTAAAGGAAAAGTATAAACGGTTAGACTGAAGGAAAGTTAACACAATATTATATTATGATATACTTTTGAATTTCTTTGTGCAGCTTGGAGAGGAAAAGATAAAAATAGATCGTGGTAGCCATGCACCAGTTTGGACACTTTCGTGGAGCCCTTCATCCAAGTCAGTATTGATACTAATTAATTTTTTTCTCTGAGGAATGAGTCTTATCTACATTTTATTTTTGGAACCATATTTATTCGTATAGGAACTAAAGTTACCAAACAAAAGCTAATTTATTCAAATTTTCTTTGTTTAGGGAAGACAGCACAGACATTCTGGCTGTTGGAGATTGGGGCAAAAAGTTATCTTTTTATCAACTCAGTGGGAAGCAGGTATGAGCACAGTGATGTTTGTTTCTACTATTAAGAAACGAACTATGTCAGACTTCTTGAACATTTCAATCGTGTATTTTGGACTTTGTACTGTAACTCATCTCTATGTTTTTGTGTTATACTCGTATCGGGTCATAGCCGTATACATATTTCATAAGAAAGGATTGACTTTAAGATTTTATTATTGACATTCAAGGCACTAAACAACATGGCTCCAGCCTATCTGAAAGAT
>JAYJMH010032445.1:0-16751 GCA_036873815.1 Phacellophora camtschatica
CCCCCCCGTCGAAATGTCTCAAAGACATGTCCAAGGACCCAGTTCAGAAAATAAAAATTACATTTTATATATATTTTTTACATTTTTCCACTTATAGATGTAGCTAATTTATATATCTACCATCTAGCCAGTCGACAAAACAAAAACGTTGTAAAGCAAGCTTACAAGGGCAGTTTTGTTTTTACTTCCGAATCTCAATGCCACGATTTATTCTCATACCATACATTCTTCCGCTTTGTCTGGACACTGTCTAAATGTAGTCTGGCCCCAGTCTGCTGCATTTACGCACGCCATTATCCTTTGTTTGTGAATGTGCGGCACTGGCATGATATTTCCTTTTCGTGCAAAATGATAAGTCTGGCTCTAGCTAGCCTGTGTTCTAGACCCCCTGACAACTAATATGGTCTGGAGCCAGTTGGAGTTTCAAAATCACGGACCTTGTCAAGAGATTTCATTTTGTTCATATCATGAATGGAAGAAACAGCAAAGCTCGTTCTTTGAGTCCGTGAAAAGTATATTAGCCAGTAATTCAGACATTAAACTAAAATATTCAACTAAAAAGAAACATAAAGACAATACTTAAGAAGCTTCGACGAAAGGGCTAAACACGGAAGTTGATACAGACCAAACAGTGCGATAACAATTAATTTTTCTCGTTCCGTATCTTTAAACACCCAGGAGGAGGCAGTACTACTTGACTTGTCCTATAATTTTTGGTATGGGATTTCAATTCCATAATATATTTTTGGTGTGAGAAATGCTAAAATGTTTCATTAGGCCTAAAAGTTTAATTTTGGCTCTAAAAATGTTTAACATATTTTTGGGTAAAAATGAGAAATAGCACAATAAATCTTAATAAAGATTGTATACTGTAGGCAGCAATATTCCATTATAACATCCGCCATACTATTATTCCATTCTTTTTTTTGGGTCAGCTCGAGATTGCCTCGGACACGCCCCCTAACAAAGTTTGATGGTACTGCTCCCTACTACTGCTCCCTTTTTGTTCACTTAAATGTTCTCTATAAGATTTGGCTAACATTAATTCGAAAAAGCGTTTCCAAACGCTTACCAGGTTTAGGGCGCTTTTCAATAGTTTTAAGGGCGCTTTCCAATATTTTCAAGGGCGTGGTTGCAAAAAAATTGCTGGTGCTCCGCCCCCTCATTCCTCGCTGTGCTCAGATCTACTTTTGTGCCCCATCTTCTATTTTCTCTGGATCCGTCCCTGCTTCTATTATCGAAGTTCGAATTTTCCATTGTGCGAGTTACGATTACGAGGCAGAAAATCGAAGACCAGAAATCTTCCCGTAATTTACGAGTCGTAGTCGTAGTATATGCCAGAGCCAGTCCAAAAGTACACTTCACAAGTAAATGGAATTGCAATCTTAAATCGAGGCTTTCAGTTGGCATTACCTACATGCCGTGGCAGTGATTCTAGTTGGGCGCTGACAACGAACCAGTTTCTGCGTCGTTTCTGTATTAATTTCATTTTGTTGGCGGAATCCAAACATAAGCTAAAACTAGATTTTCCTGTCATTTTGAGACCACAAAAACGGCTTCAGGTTGATGTGAAAGGTGAAAGAGAAGTCTCCAGGGTCATTTTGATATTCATTTTGACGTAGTTGTAATTGAATGTTGAAACGAAAGGGCTTAACTTTAAACAATAAACCGTGGCCGGCACGATTGATTCACAAATCTCACTGAAAGATGTTCACAAAAAGCATGCGATGCTGTTTTGGAATAATAACCGCTGAGTTATTATGCCGAATAATAACCAAAAATGTGTGGTTTATTCAAAATTTAATTCTATACATGCCGTGAAACTTGGCTAGGCGGGAAACTCGGCTTAATTAGATACACCCGGTATGTGATTAGTCTTACTGCTTGATTAGATTTACTACACAAGTCGTAATTTGGCTAAAGATACTTGGATGAACCCCAACTACGACTTGCTCTTGTGCTCTCTCAAATTTCATTCACTGTCGTTTCCATCCAAGACCAATGGTACAATAAAGATCGTCCTTGAGTTCAAGCAACTCGGATAAAAAAGTAAAACAGTACACCTTCCCAGAACCAGTCTGTGCATCACGCACGAAGATTTATTCTTCTTCCCTTTTTATAATTTGCAGTCGACCTCTTCTAAGTCTTGTCGACAAAGAAGACTCTGGAATGAAAGCTAAATTCGAAAAATCTTCATTGACCAGCCCTTTCTCGAATATTTTTTTAATTAGCCAATGAAATAGCGTTATTTTCCTAGATTTTCTCGCCTTCTGATTGTTATAACGGTACCCTAGAAAATTACTTAAAAAGATATCAGGCCCTTGTTGAGCGTGTGGGCCTTTTTCTCCGCATCTCCTCCGCAATGCCTGATGTAGCCAAGCTACTACTTGATCCCTAGCTGACTCGCTACCAACCTGCCAACCTCCCTCCCTCCCCTCGCCCGCTCCAGCAACTAGGTAGTAAGACTAGTATATAATGTCATGTCATGTTCATTTGTGAAATCATCCAATCAATAAATGACTACATTACATTTTAAAATGTGAAATTAGTATAAAAAAAAGTTTATTACGCAATAAGGAAATGTCATTTGCAGGTTTAATAAATGACTATTTAGGCTGACAATAATTATAATTTTGCTAATTACTTTTTATTAAGCTTAAGTAAGCACTCTTGTGACTAATATTTCCTTGTTTTTTTTGTTTTTTCTAGCAATTTAATGTGATTACCTAATTTTTGATAAAGGTACACTGCTTTTGGTTGCCTAATTAGATGTTAATTAGTACTAATTTATAAATCTGCAATGTTTATTTATTATGTGCATGAAGTTTAATTACCATATTTCTTTATCCTGCTGAAGTAGTGGCGGGAAAAATGGCCCCCACTTGGACTAAAACATCACAACTTCTACCTGGGCCGAATAGGGTGATTTGCATGCTTAAAATCTAGTTTTGGGTAATACAGTTCACATCCGCTATCTCGAACATCACTTTGGCTACCACCTTAACCAACAGGCTTTCCCTGAATGTTGCAAAAACCCATTCTATGCTTATTTCCACCAAGCAGAAACACAACATTCTCAAGGGTAAAAATGAAAACTTGAAACTGAAAATACGCGATAACGAGCTCGAAGTGGTCAAAGAGACAAAATACCTCGGTTTGCAAACTGACTGCTCTTTAGATTGGAAAGAAAAGATCAAGGCAGTTTCTGCCAAGGTCTCCAGGGCAGTTGGATTTTTAAAACATGCCTAGTCTTTTCTTCCGAAAGAAACTTTGCAAACTCTCTATACAGGTATTGTGGAGCCTCATTTTCGATACTGCTGTTCTGTTTGGGGCTGCGTTGGTTCAACCGAAATTAATCAGTTGCAAAAACTTCAAAAGCGTGCTGCTAGGATAATAACGAATAGCAGCTTCGATGCCCCAAGCAGACCTCTTATTGAAGGGCTGGGATGGAAGACCGTTGACGAACTGGTTACTGGTGAATCTAAGGCAATGGTCTTCAAGTCCCTGAATGAGCTTGCCCCACAATACCTGTGTGACCTCTTCACCCGAAATTCGCTCTGCTCATCATATAGCCTTCGTAATACGGGAACCGACCTGAGGTTGCCGATGAAAAGGTCAGCAAATGGCCAGAGATTTTCTCTTATAGAGGTGCAAAGATATGGAATAGCCTGTCAGCCGAGTCAAAGCAGGCAACCTTTCTGTATAGTTTCAAGAAAACTATTTAGAATCGGGCACTTTTCTTTCGTTTTATTGTAATTTTGACAATTATTGTCCATAGGTTTAAATATTGTAAATAAGTTTTTATAGTTTTGTTTAATTATTAGCTTTTTACTTTGTACCTTTGCACCTTAGATTATAATTAATGTTTTTTATCGGAGGGCCCCTTGAAAAGCAACTTGTTGAAGGGCAACCCTCCTTAAAAGAATTAGATATGAATATGAAATATAAATATGAAAATATTTGCAGGCGCAACAGCAACCACCACACCAACAAAGCAATTCAAGATGGCGCCCACAACAACGTACTCGTGCTCGAGGTGATGGTCTCTGTTTCAACTGCAACCAGGCTGGACATTTTGCAAATAGCTGTCCCTGGGACCCATATTGCTCCATGTTCCGTGGATTGGGACACTCCAATGACCAGTGTCCCAATATTTATTTGCATGTTTCTCACAAACGACAAGATGAGGAAGGTCGTTTAACCGTGTATCAGCCACGAAGGCAACCCCCTCCTCCAATAAACACTTTAAATTTTAATGCTGGTAGGCCATCAACAGCTGTAAGTGATTATTCTAATTCTTTAAACATCAACGGGGTGCCTCAGTAACGGGCTGGATTGAGGGTCACTCCCATGTTTTCTCACTTGCTCCCATTCGTGGGACCACATCATCATCGTCTAAGCTACCACAATTCAATGTTCTTTAGGCGGTGTGAGTGTCAGTGCTTTAATTGGCACTGGGTCTATGAAGTCGTTTATGACTCGGGACGTTTTTCAAGGGATTATACCCCAGCCTGTCCTTTCCGCAGATAGTTCTCAATGCATTGGTATCACTGGTCAGCCCTTACATGTTGATGGGACCACACAGGCTAGACTGTCATTCCCTGAAAATGGCTCCTGTTCATATCTAGGTAATTTTCTTATTTCCTCAAATCTGTTCAAGCCATTGCAATGTATTCTTGATTGGGACTTTTTGACTTCCAATGGGCTTCAGTTATCTTATAAAGCTAATGGAACGTATTCCCTAGAGGGCCACTATGGTTCCACACCTTCAATTCCGTACAAAGATAAGCTGAGTGCCTCTCCAACCCCTCCTGATTTTATGTCGGCAGGGAATGAAGTGACCAAATCTGATATTTCACACTGTTTTCTTGTACAATCCACCCAAAGGAGTCCAGTCCCTGTCACGCTATCTGATAGTTCCTTCCTGTAAGCATGTTTTAGATCATGGAATTAGAAAGAATGATCAGTCCTATGAGTAATCAAATGAAGTGAAGTTTATGTGTCTCGTTTCTCTCCTTGCCGAACCTAAACGCAACCGTTACAGATATATGATAATGTTCTGAAGCAAAAAGTGATTCAACTTTTTGAAAACACGCTTTTTGCTTTTATTTCAGGGAACAGACAAGCTTATAAAATTCAGCAAGTCTTGATAACTCTACTAGAACATTTGCGGTCTAATCTCGACAACATGGGAAATTTGTATTGTCTTTTTATTTGCATATGACGTAATGTATAGGTATGATTGTTATATGGGCGTGATTGGGGACATGAGGAAGAAGTGTAGAAATTGAAGTCTGTGTGTTTATTTTGAACTTTGAACCAAAAGATTAAAAGGAAAGAAGTAGATGTGATCAATATTCTCTTATACTCATACAGACGCTCACTTGCTGTGAAGAACTCAGAACGAACCTCTCAATGACAAGCAAGCAAGACGCTTTAAATTGAACGAACATTGAATCGTGAAATATTCGAATTTTCCTTTTATGGATTTGTCATGAATTTTTACACGCATTAGACATCTGATTCAGGTGACATCGTTTACTTATTTTAATATATTTGGTATAATCCAAGTATCATTTTGTCGTAAGCAGACTCGTTGATTTAGGCTCATTTTCTGTGGTAATTTTACAAACAGCAAGAAGAAATATTTATAAGATATTTTTATAGTCCTCTACGAAGGACTTGATCCTGTTACAATCTTTGGCTTCGGAACAATTTGGTATTCTATCTATAATAGTATATACAAGAAAATTAATATGGTCCTACTACGCTCGCCAGATGTTTTGTTATATATTTTAGTTTTGCTGTGCTTATATTTTAATTTAGAGTTACAGTTCAGTCTGCTTTGTAATTGTGTCTGAAATTTCGTATTTTAGGCCTTTTTGAACGAAGGTGAATTGACATGTTTTGAAATGCGTGTGTTACTTATCTTGTAATTTGTCTCAGGTAAGTGAAGGGCCATGTACAGCCCCCAAGGCAGCTACCCCTCCCATCCCTTCAGCCATCGTCCTTTCCCTGAAAAGTAGAATTCGTGGTGGGTACTGTACTCATTTCACAAAACATTTTAGGAAGCAAAACCTGAACTGAGCTCAGAGAACGCTTCTTATTTGGAATGTGACCAATTCGTAAATTCTTTGAAAAAAAATTTAGGTTTTTACAAAAAATCACTGAAGAAATATTTCTTTTAATTGACAAAGATCAGATAGAGAATCAGGTCATATAATGATATCAGATAAATACGGAATTACAATCAAAAAGAGAAATGAAACTGGTTCCGTTCCCTAACCTCAACAGGATTATTTTTAAGCAGCAGCCCCGCCTTCAATTTCAAGTAAATTACCAAAATTGCAATTGAGAAAATACGGGGGAGACCCCAAATAATGGTAAAAATGGTGGTACTCATTTGAAGCGATTGATAAAAGTACAGATCTCACTTCTGTGGATGATTTCCGACATCTCAAATCTTTACTCGAAGGGCAGGCGGCTGCAGAAATATTCGGAATGCAAACAACTGGGGCCAAATATTTTGAAAAAATTAAAATTTTGAAAACTGCCTGAAATAAATTTTGAAAACTGCCTGAAATGAAAAATGCCTGAAATAATCGGGAATCGGGAATCGAGAATAAACAATATGCAAACAACTAGCTATTACCAATTTCGATTTGGGAGGGGGCTAATTTTGCCCTCCCCTCCGGCTGACATTGCTCAAAAAAGCCCGGTCCAAATTAGGTTAAGTAGTAAAGCTGCCTTGGAAACCAGAGCACCCTACTCTTCAAGTTAATATTAGTTAAGCAAAGAAATGACTCCAAGGACTTCTCAGCAAATTACAATCGCATCGTTAATTCTTGAAAGGATATGATAAAATAATAAAGATCAGGAGAAATAAAGTATTATATAACGAGTTCATGATAAAGAGGAAAATCCAATTGGAAAAACTCATGATCTCCCTCATCAAGCCGTAATACGGCAAGATAAAGAAACAACAAAAGTACGAATTGTTTTTGACGCATTTGCACCTACAACATTAGGGACTTCTCTGATGAACTGTGTATTTCCAGGACCATGTCATTTGTCGACTGTATAACAAGTTATTGCAATATTCTGTTTGTATCCTGTTGCATTGACTGCAGACATTGAGAAAGCTTTTTTCGCGATTTCCATTGATAGATCAGACAGAGAACCTTTAATGCTTTTATGGTATGCAGACATTAGTCATTTGCAAGAAAGAGTTGGATTTGATAGTATATCGGTTTAGCCGTGTGGTATTCGTTTTATCTTGCAGTCCATTTCTGCTTAATTCAGAAGCAGCACATTCAAAAATACTCGAAAGAACATAACAAAATCTGCAATAATTTGGTCAATTCATTGTATGTCGAGATGTCAATTCCGGAGAAGGATTCGAGCTCTATCAAGTTTCAAAGAAATTAATGACAGATGGCGGCTTCACTTTAAGAAAATGAGACTAAAATTGAAAGGAAGTAATTTCTCAAAATATTGGGCACGAAGGATCAGCATTGAAGCATCAACCGAACACTATATGCAAGGAAGATCAATTATTCGCCAAGGAGAAATCAACGAAGTACTGGTTCTAAGGTGACAACTGAGAAAGGAAAGTTTTTGTTGAAAATTGGGAAAGTACTAGTGTCTTTTATGGAATCGAGATGGTGGACTGGTACATAATAGTGTAGTTTAAATGTCTTAGTTTTAATGTCCAAATGGCCTCAAGGTAGTCATAGCCTTTTGCTCTTCAGGGTATCGTTCCAGTAGTATTGTATAGTTGTATAAAAATTTAAATCTCAAGTAGAGTAGCTTGTAGTTTGTATCGTAACTTTTTTAGCGAATATTAAAAAAATTTTAAATCTCAAGTAGTTCAACAAAGCACAGCTCAGTTGACCGATACTACAGGACAGTCTGAAACAAAGAAAGATATTGATGTTGAACGATGCAGTAGTTACGAGAATGGGCCGTCCTTGCTCCCCCTAGGGGTATTTCTAGGGGTATGATTTTTGAAATCTACACAAAGAAATGGTCATACATATTAATATTTTAAATTGGGGTTGTCGTCTTTGCAAATTGTCTGCTATTCTTGGATTTTGCTCGTATGGCATCAATTCATACATTTCATATTTTGATTGTATGCAAAAACTGTAGCATTTTAAAATTAACTAGCTTGCTCTTCTGCTATCTTACCCAAAGATTCAATGTTGAATTCATAAATTGTTAATGAAACCACATACCATTTAAAATACATCCGATTGTTATAAAAGTATAATTTTTAGCAGACAACAAAAGAATTCAATGTATTCAAATACTATTATTTAATTCATAACATTAGTAATATTGTGCTATTATTTTTTATAATAAGTATATGTACCTTATTAGTAGTTACACAGTTGAAATAATAATATTTTGTTTCTTCTACTAGAGTGCTGAGTTCTAGATATTATATTTGATACTGTGTGTTTTATGCCAGATTATATTCTGGCAATTTAGTTGTGATTTGATTCCGTTATTTCTAGCACTCTTGTACATTAAGTAATGGATAGCTTCACCTCAGATTAAAACAACCTTCAAATGTACTCAAGAAATATCTAAAGAAGTGTTTATTCTAAGGTGAGAAATCTGGAAAAAAGGGTAATATCTTAAACATTCCAAGTGGTATGTTGTGTATGCTGGTGGTGATAAACCCTATGTTGGTAGTTGTGTTATTTTGGCAGAATTTATGTTAGTATAGTACTTAATTTGCTTTTTTACATTTGGTTTTTAGCATAAATATTTCAAGACAAATGTTTAGTTGACAGACAAGCCTGTTTTAATAAAACTATAAGAAGGACAGACCAAGTTATACAGTCATTCCGACCATCAAAATTTTGTGTGCACTGGGTTCATGAAATTTGTTTAGCGACAAGGTTTCTTGCCTGATAACATTTTAAACTGCAATAGTACACATTAATTTAACTGGGATTAAACAATATGGTGATGGATTCCAAAATGGTCTTATGATTTCGATCAATAGCATTTGATTATGATTAATAACATCTGATCCTGCGGCTCAAATTGCCATGTTTTGATTCTAAATATTCATTATTTCTTTCAGATATCATACTTGAACAATCGTTTTTGACTGTTGCCCAGTTTTCGAAATTCGCAGCACATGGTTTAACTGCAGATGTATTGATATTTAAGCAGATGTATTGTTAGCAGTGAAACGGGGTTTTCCATGTAAACATTTTTTAAATGCAAATTAAGTTTCACGTGTGAATTTTGTCTGTTAGTGAACAAAATAGTCGATACTGCTGGTTGCTTTTAAGGTTTAATTTCATTTAAACAATCTTCTTGTATATTATTTGTCGGTCACTGGGTCATCATTTAAACAGATTTCCTTGATTTTTACTTGTGTACACATATTATCTTCGAAACATTTATTAAAATTACGTTGGTAGACATATCTTTTTTCTGCCATTCTCGATGTTGTGTATAGACTGGTTGTGATTGAAATGTTGCGAGCTATTTTTCGGATATATCAATTAGGAACGTTTTCCTGTGCTGATCATGCCTCCTACCTACGTTTCACATGGGACGTTGGCTAGACTAGCTACACTAGCTACAAACTCTTCCTATGGTGATCAATTAAGCCTCCGAGTTAAGTTTCACACGGGATGCTGCTTTTTTTGCTATTGTCTAAATTGGCTGTGATCTTTTTCCTGTGCCGATCAATCGTCCTGGCTAAGCTTGACATGGGATTTTCCTCGTTCCAGGACTCAAAAATTTTATTAGCCCCATAATCATGGAATAAATAAATTTATTTATCAATAATATGATGGATTTAATAAATAAAATGATGTTCTATTGCTTGAAAACAATAACTACTATTTTGGTTCAAATGTCTGTCTAGTGAGCACAACATATGTTCCGCATCTTTAATAACACTTATAGAAAATATTGTTTATGAATCTAAAAGAATTATTAGAATCTTGTACCGAATTTCGATTGAACCATTCTAAGTGGTACCCTTTACTATTTTGAATGCTCCAAATTTTTTTACAGAGAAGTTTCAGGTTTTTGACCAAAGTTTAGGTGATATTCAAGATACTTTTTGAAACATTATTTCAAAAGTGTTTTCAAAAACAAAGTAGAAAGCTTACCATTTGACTACGAACGTGACTGGAATCATCTTATTTTCCTCGTCGTTGTCATAAATTTCACAGCGCGTTCTCGGCCTGTTTTAAGTACTCACGACTTCGAAGCTACGAATTCAAGAATTCACTCGAAGAAATTCGAAATTCAAGAACAACAAACTCGAAGCAGCGACCAAGCACTGCTGTGCAGAGGTAAGAAATAAGATTGTTTTGTATTTAAGGTTTTTTACCTTCCAGCACGCATTTATGAAAATATTTGATGAAGTACATAAGTGAAAAATGTTTGGTAATTATGATGATGAAACTATAACCAATTATAATTTTTGAATATGAAATGATGGAAGTAAATAAATCTCGTATATCTGACTCAATATATTAATATTTGATGGCATGGAAATTAAAATGAAAGAAATTGTGACATTTTTGAGAAGATAGTCAATGAGAAAATACATTTCTGCTCGATTCTCTGAGTTATTCAAATAAGATTTTGAGTACGATTTTTGTGATAGTGACATCCAACAAAATTGTGTCAGAGCTTTAATGATACTGGAAAACGCAAAGATAGACTGAGTTAGATGCCTGCTGCCAAGCTGTTGTTCGGCACAGGATATTCAGTCCAGGCCTTTTGTGGGGGTGGGGGGGGGGGGGTTCAATAACTTTGTTGTTACTATTGTTAAAAACATAAAAATTGGCGAAGATGCACAACTTGATATGCTGAAAAAATAGGAGGCACATCTTAACAGGACAATAAGAAGCAGGGGAGCTGGAGAGGGCTTGAGAAAACCAAAAAAAAAAGAAATTATCACTCTGTTTCTTTCAAGTTTAGTTGCGGCTCAGATCATGCGGCATTGCAAAAAACAAAATTGCCACAATAAACCGCACAATAATTTCCTTTAACTTGACCACTGGCCATGTCGCCATCCATCATTTGATGGCCTGTCATGCTATATGCTCTTCCTTCGCAAATGAATGCAATAGCGGATCGTTTTTATATCTTAGATCTTGATCACAACAAACAATAATAATTCCTATAACTTGTATCATCATTAATTTAAAAGGTGTATTTTATTGGCAACTTGACATGAGTTTTTACACTCACTACAACTCGCGTTCACTGTTTCTCGTACACAAATTAAGTGCATATAACTTGCTTAAGAATGTATGTCAAACTTGTGGCGTTTCCCCCCTAAAACTAGGGCCAGTCCCGTGGGCCACTCGATTTGGAAATATTCACACTTCACCAATAAAAATCGAGTACTATTATAGTAAGATTATAATTGGACGTTCTAGAAATGATATTTGAAATAAGCGCAAAAGTTTGAATCACATACATAATTATCATTTTTGTGTCATTTCCTCTTTGAAGAAACATATACAACAGACAGTAAAATTATAAATCGTAGTATGTATGATGAATATAATATAGAAACAGCAGAGTTAAGACGCATTTATCGCAGGCTGAAAATACGAAATAAGCATCTAAACTGGCAAATTAAGCCTTGTGTGTGAATCACAGTCTTAGAATACGAAATAAGCAACTAAACTGGCAAATTAAGCCTTGTATGTAAATCACAGTCTTAAAATATCAAAAAAGCATCTAAACTGGCAAATTCAGCGTTGTGTGTAAATCACAGTCTTAGAATACGAAATAAACATTTAAACTGGCAAATTAAGCCTTGTGTGTAAATCACAGTCTTAGAATACGAAATAAACATCTAAACTGGCAATTTCAGCCTTGTGTGTAAATCACAGTCTTAGAATACGAAATAAACATTTAAACTGGCAAATTAATCCTTGTGTGTAAATCACAGTCTTAGAATACGAAATAAACATCTAAACTGGCAAATTAAGCCTTGTTTGTAAATAGGAATTAAAATAGGAATTAAGCATCTCCGCATATATACAATGCTGGTATAAATCACAGTCTTAAAATAGGAATTAATCATCTACATTCAACAACAAGCTAAAAAATATATTAAAAAACCACCCCATAATTTCGTCAACAAGCATCTACCCTGACAAACTCTTGATAGTGATGCCAAAAGAGGGAACGAGAATGGGAAAATCATCATCAGGGCCTAAAGGGGTCTAAATTTGTAATGTACAAATCATTCATCTTTTCTTGGACTAACTTTTCACGTTTTCTTTTTGGTAAACTGATACCAAGAGTACGAATGAATTTATATTTAACATTTCAATGACTAAAAAACCTAAATTTAAAAAGAAATTGATGCACTTATGACTATTAATAGCGAAAACGGACTTGGCTGGATTTTTAGCCTTTGAAAGCATGCTCTTGACCCTTTGCTTCAGCTCACTGATGCCCTACTCTAACTTCTGACACAGGAACCCCAAATCAATCGACTCACTTACTTCCTGATTAAAGCATCAAGAAATGGTAAAAACATGTTGCTAAAATTTCACCCCAGAATGGTTACATAGTTTACTGTTACCATCAAAACGAAAATAAAAAAAAAGTTAACACTCCAAATACCAATTTGACAAAGGAACTAACAGGAAGTTCAGTTCAGTTGTTCAGAGGTATATTTTCTTCTGGGAGGTGAAATTTGAATGGTATTCCTCTGAATGATTTTCCCAAAGAAAATTGGCGTGTCACGTAAAACAAATTCCAAAAAGGTAAAAAGAATTCCCGCACCACGTTAGTGCTAGATTAGACTTGCCTAAGTCTATCTCTTTTCTAATCCGAGAAATTGTTTTTATCCGAGAAAAGAGCTGATGAAACTGAGAAACTAACAAAGGAACGAGAAAAGCGAAGGAACGACAAAAGGAGCTGAAACAAAGGGTAGCTGGGAAGAAGCGAAAAAACTTTTTTTCGGATTAAAAAAGAGATAGACTTGGGACAAGTCCACGTTTGTGTCAAATTGATTATAATACATAATTTCAGGCAGTTTATAACTGTCTACCATAGATAAAATATATATTTCAAGAGTCTAATAAAAACTTAAGAAGGCAATTGAAGGAAGCTAGATTTAGAATGAAACATCCTAACATGACAAAAACATAAACTCTTTTGCCTCATAAATCGCTTAAACCTTCCCTCCCAGCTAACAGGTTGAGTAAAATGTCATATTTTATTATTGCAAATAATAGAAAATAATGCAATACATGAGAAAACAGTGAAGTAATAATTAATTTAACAAATTTTAATCATTTGAGAACAAATAATAGAACAAGGATAAATTGCTTCTCTATCCCTCCCCGATGATTTCTTCGACCTCTTGGTCAATTTGCTCCGCATGGATACAAAATTCAGCGTCTCTGCTGAATTCAGTTATATTTTTATTATTCGCATCATCAGCTTCATTTTCGTGTTGCTCTTCCTCTTCAATAATAATTTCTTCAATGATTTTCTCTCCACTTTCTTCACTTTGTTTGAGCTAAAACATGAATTTGCATTATATAACTTTGCACGAGTGGAACTTTCCATACATAAAATAAATTAAACATTTAAGTGTATTTGAATTAACTGGGATTAGCTTTGCTTGTATTAAAAAATTATTGGAGCTAAAAATGATATGGTGGAAGAGGTGGGAAATATTTTACTTTTTCTGGGAACCTGGGTCTAAGTTTAATTTCTGAAAAATATTTCACACTCACGAGCTCTATACTTTACCTTACGAGCCCTAGGGCCCACCTTAAGCATGGTTCCTAGTGCTGGTTTATCGCAATTAATGTGACAAGCCATAATTGTTAGTCGCGATAATCCCCATTACATTGTGAACATGAAGTTTGTCGCGATAAACCAAAGAAATTGTGATAATTTCACGGCAGAGGGTTCCAGGCTTTAGAGCATCCAGCAATTTGTTCTGTTCCAGTAACATTACAATACAAGAATTGCATATTTGTTTTACGCAAACTTTATGAGCAAAAGTAGCCTACAGCACAGGGTCACGACAATTGACGTCTAAATGTGTCAGCAGCAAACCCTATGGAAAGAATTTGCAAAACAAAATAACATTAAAGCAAGGGCTTCACCACTTACGCAGAATATTTGGTGGCAAAATGTGAGAAATTTTATTGAGTTCATCAGTTCAGTTTAGTTCATTTCAAAATGAACATTTGAGAAAGCGGATTTTAAAGATTTTTCATTGCAAAAGTAATTTAATTTTTATACATTTTTTGCTGTAAGAACCATTTAAATTTGATGACAATTTATCTCGTAAATGACGTGTGTTCTTAAAAGAGAGAGATGGTGTAATCTTGGTAAGAAAAATTTAGAAATTTTATTTTAAATAAAGCCGTAATATTCGCAATTTGAGCAAATATCAAAAGAATATCTCATTTACATAAGAATATCGAAGTAACAATATCTTAGCAAAACATTTATCAAAACATGTGAAAAAACGTTACAGAGAAAAACACAGAAATTTGAGACTTTCATTGTGAAAAACAGGTGTTGTCTCAAAGATAACATAATTTTCTCAAGGAATGAATGAATTAAGATAACCTATTAATTTTTAATTGAATGAAACGCCAATTTGATTTGTAACATGTTACTACCAAAAGTTAGAGTGGTGAAGTCTTGCTTGGTTGTTTGCTGGCACCTTTGGACGTTACTTTTCGTGAACCTATGAAATACTTTTTCTCATTTAGTGTACTTCAAATGAATACTCACGCTTTGTTAGGCTCAATGATGAAAAGACTTGTAATAATACTGGCACGGAAGGAATGGTCGGGTGTTCTAGGGTCTAGGGGTTCATAGAGCAAATGGTAGAGAGCAAATTCGCTGTTGCAAATTCACAAATTTGGAAATTGAATAAAACAATTGTGTTAACCTGCATTTAGAATCATGAATAGTAGGAGTAGAATTGCAGACAAATCTATGCAAAAGTAGAAAAACAAAAGAAGTAAAGAATAACTGCAAAAATCCCGTGCACGCACTCCTCCCTGCGTTCAGAGAGAGCCCCTAACAATTTTCGCAGCAGCTTCCACGTTTTCTTGATGTCATAAGGTAAAATTTGTGAAATGTTTAGTTGTATAAAAGATGTAAAGAAACGAACTGATTGGTCGAAAACAAAATTTGCTAAATGTAAACGATTTTCGAGCTATCCAAGTTTTCTTGTGTCGCATAAATTCAGAAACTAGTTCCATGTTCCCTGATTATTATAAAACAGTTTTTGTTCTTCCAGGTAGTGGCGTCGAAAGAGGAGAGGTAAATGGATGAACACTCTCCAGGGCTTCAGCTTACAAATGGCTTCAACACTTTATGCAATATTTTCTTTTGTTATTTACATTTTGTAACTTACTTTGCTATTCCTTGTTAGAATACGTTTGTGGCAACCTAAATTTGTGCAAAGCATAAACACTACATACATTTGCATTTTATGAAGCTAACTATAATCGAAAGGCGGTTTTTGCGTTTTGCATCTACAATCGGGATGTTCGTAGTCGTTTTCCAGTTTCTATTTTTCCCAAGCACTGCTTTAATTCACGCACAATATAGGATCCATCTACTCTTAGAAGTCTCAGCGAAGCACTTTCATTTTCACTTCAAGCTCCATTTTCAGAGAAGCTGGAAAAGTTTGTTTAAGGTAAATTTTTGTTAAGCCATCTTTATCAAATAAGATCAAATAATATGTCAAACATTAGCTTAGGCTTTCATCAATTTTTTTTTTATGCAATGGGCTCTATCTAGCTGGTGTAGTTTTTCGTTGTCCATCCTAAAGTTGATGCCTAAAGTTGAAATAAAAATTCCAAATCTTCAATAACAGTGTTTGTTGGTCAGCGCAAAAATAGATGGCACAAAATAACCTTGAAACACGCATGCAATTATTCACCAAAATTGTCATCTTCAACGAGAATCAAAATGAGGCTGAAAACGGGGAAGAAAACAAAAAAGTACTTCATCGAGACTTAAATATCTCATCGAGGTTGGAAAAAAAATTGTAAATTAATAACTGAAAAAAAGTTTAAATTATTTTCAAATTCAGGTTACTGTACCCCTTCAGACGAAAAAAAATTGAGTTTTTCTATTTAGCATATTTTGATAGTTCAGTCATTGGATATCCTTTCTCAATATATTAATTCCACAATTTACATTGTTTTTCATGAAATTTTAAGCTTTCAAATAAAAGTACCTTGTTTTTTGAAAATTGGCGGGAAAAGTACTTACTCAGATCAAATCCGACCCACTTGACCACATAGTTAATACGCACACTTTTATGGTTTAAATGCTAATCAAAGTTTAATTCTAAGACTGCATTCCTCTGACATTGCAAATGTGGTTTTTGTGGACTCAACATAACTTGAGGGTTTGTTCTGAAAACTCTTCAAAGATGGCATAGTCCATTAACAAGACCATAGGGCTATAGGACCATCGGACCATCCATGAATTAACCGGACAATTGGGGAATCTTCTAATACTTTACATTAGTTTGCAGCAGGAATCTGGTAATGGCGGCAATACTCATTGTCATCGTGCACAAAATAGTTGTGGCCATCGTGTACAGAATGAACAAAGTCAACTGTCTTTTTATCATTCTTCGTTTGATTTATCTGAGATACCAACGAAACAAACGAGGAGATTGGCAAACAGCAGATTCTTTTGCAAAAAATATGTATAAAAAACATTGCAGTTTAAAATTTAGTTTG
>JAYJMH010032456.1:0-16750 GCA_036873815.1 Phacellophora camtschatica
TTTATTTCATTTAGCTTGAAAATGATGTTAAGATGACATCGAAACGTCGCTGATTATTATCGTTAATATTTATAATTTAATGTTACAAAAAAAATATTCTTATTCGAAATTTATGAATTTGTAGCTTTTATAATGTAAATTATCCTTAATTTATAACGCGCAAACAGTAAAACAATGTAAAACATCGTTATTAGAAACACTTTGCACAGTAAATTTACAAGTGTAAACTACGAGTTTCTAGTTTTTGAAACGTAAATTAACCTTGATTTCCAACGCCCAAGCAGTACATCGTTGTTATTGATGAGAAACATTTTGCAGACTAAATGGACAGGTCTAAACTACAGAATCTATGAGTTTATATCTTTTCTATCGTGGATCAGCCTTAATTTCCAACATTCACGCATTAAAACAATGCAAAACATCTTTGTTATTGATGAGAAACATTTTGCACAGTAAATGGGCAGGTCTAATCTACATAATCTATGAGTTGGTAACTTTTGCAACGTAAATTAAACTTAGTATCTATCGCGCACACAGTAAAACAATGTAAAACTTCGTTTATATTGATGAGAAACACTTTGCACAGAAAATGAACAGGAGTAAACTACAGAATCTGAGTTTGTAGTTTTTGAAACGTAAATTAACCTTCATTTCCAACGCGCAAGCAGTAAAACAGTACAAACATCATTGTTATTGACGATAAACACTTTGAACAGTAAATGGACATGTTTAAACTACATAATCTATGAGTTTGTACCTTTGGAACGTAAATTAGCCTCAGTTTCCAATGCGCACGGAGTTAAAAACAGTGTAAAACATCGTTGTTATTGATGAGAAACACTTTGCAAAGTAAATGTACATGTTTAAACTACAGAATCTATGAGTTTGTACCTTTGGAACGTAAATTAGCCTCAGTTTCCAATGCGCACGCAGTTAAAAACAGTATAAAACACGGTTGTTATTGATGAGAAACACTTTGCACAGTAAATGGACATAGTCCACGAGCCGAGGGCACTTGTCACTACCACTTGGGGGGAATAACTTTGATGGTGATTTTCGTTAAGGGTATGACCCCAATAGTCAGGAATGGTATGATAGACATTTTTAAAATGTGACATGTAGAAATAACGGGGTGTCAAACATTGAAAAATTCAGTACTGAGCCTTCATAGAAAATAAAGCTCTGTTGAACGTTTTAACCAACTTAATACCAAGAAAACGAATTTGTGAAACTGGACAAAACTACATTTACAGAATCTTGATATCTTTTTTAGATCAGGAGATATGATACCTTGATCTTTAAAATTGTGACATCACAACCTAGTTAATCTTTAGCAACAAGAGTATTCTTATGTTTCAGAAGTTTCTTCTGTTGCAGAAAGATCAAAATTTGTTTTGAACACTGGGTTTGAACAGAAGAAAAGAGAAAATACCCAATTTCAGCAAAAAAAAACTGGACACTGGGGTAAAAACTGCACCATTAAATTCAGAACTAAGTTCGCACAATGTCACTGTGTGAATTCACATCTGAGTCTTCTTCCTCTTCTATAATAATTTTAATTGTGCTTTTATATATAATAAAGTGTTTTTTTATTGCGATGCAAAATTCTTATACTCCTCCCATAACTACCATTGCAAATGTGAGAAATTTTTGAAAAATTCTTATAATTCTCCCAAATCTAACGTAGTTTTCCTTTTGGTTTTGCAAATGTTTCCTTTTCAAAAAGGAAACATTTTTCACTTAACAACGTTAGATTAGGGAGCATAATAAGAATTTTCATTAAGAATTCAAAAAGGAAATATTTTTCACTTAACAACGTTAGATTTCTGACAAATGATTTTACGCGTTGGGCAAGTGAATACATAATTTTTATCAAATTTAAAACAATTCAATAACCAAATACTTGTGCCGTTTTCCAATCAAGTTATAGGCGTGGCCCGAAATTTTTGGTCTTGCAAATGTCCCAAAGGCGTAATATTTTGAATAACAGTACCAGCTTCACTGCCCCGGCTCTGATCAGTTTCCCCCTTTGCAGGCATTACTTGTTGAAGCATATGCTTTGCTTTGAAAAATCGTGTTTAGAAAAGCTTTTCAAAACATTGAATCAGCAATTGGACACTGCTGTTGGAAATATTAAGAAGAAAGCAGTCACAAGTATGTCATCGAATGGATGGGTGTAGACACAGCACCAAGTGCTGTCCTGGAATTTCTGTCTTTCAATGCTTTCGGCCTTGTGATTCAAGAAGATTTAGCTGCATTGCACAGATGGTCTTCTTCGACAATATCTTCGTTTTCGATTTATCACTTGCAACTTGGTTTTCTTGCAATTCTCAATTGAGATTATTCAAAAAGTGTACCAATAACGAGAAACAAGATTTAGAGCTAATTTGAGTGAACCTGATGGATCCGTGAAAATCACAACGAATGTTATTCCCCCCAAGTGGTAGTGACAACCCCTATTTTCAGCTCTCGGCTCATGGACTAAAAACAATTATCCTTTTATTTAACTTTTATTAAATGTAAACTTTTAATTTGTGGCATAGAAATACTTACTTACTCACTTTGGGATTCCTTGCTTCCTTGCATTCTTTTTAAACTAAAACGCAAGTTTTTATAGGTACAGCTCAAATTTCATCGGTTGCGAGTGCAGACGTTACACGGACATAACAAGAAATAGGATTGGGGCAAGTCTGCACGAAGTTAAAATCCATGCCTAAATAATGGAACAAAATTCTGCACAGTTAATCAAACATTGCACCATGCCTCTGTCTTTCTGAAACCGATGCACTGTTATTTGGATTTGTAGCTCCATATGATAAAAAATATCAATGAATATAGTTTACCTTCAGCTAAAAGTTAACAAAAATATTTTTCAACTCAGGGTAGACAAGCACAGCCATTTGCAACGATTTGCGTTTCTGCAGAGAAAAGTATTGAGCAAAACAGGTATAACACTCGAAACTCAGCTTGATTAAGTCACCAGCAATTAAAACATAAACTAACTTGCTAAATCTATCTAAAAAACATGAATACTTGGTAAAATTCGAACATCAATGCACGTGGCACATACTCATCTCAAGTTCCCTTGACCCTTGATCATAAATCATGACCAAATTTCTACTTTCACTGTTTAAAACCCTAATGTTGCAACTATACAAAGTCTAAATTAACTCTATAACCGTGCAGGCATATCGACGACGAGATTCAATATTACTGATGGTTTCTAATATTAATTTGATCTGTTGGTTGCTGAAAAACATTGTTGTTGAAAAATACATTTTTAAAAAGATTGGTAATAAAATGGAAGTTTGGTGATTTCTCAAACGTGTGAACATCTCTTTGAGTAACGAGGTACAAATAATAGCAAAAAACGTCATGGAAATATTTGACCGTTACTTTTCTGTCGTGGTTGTCTGATAAAAAAACTCGCTCATTTAAGAATGATAAGATAAAACTAATTTAACACAAGAGCACAAGATATGAATGATTATATCATATCGCAACAAAGAAAACCTCTGCCAACTTCAGTCTGTTTTGGCAGATAGGAAGGTGTCAAACCAGGCAAAGGATTCCAAACACAAAATTGGTCTAGTTTAAAACCTAAATCTTTTGTTTACAAATCTCTCATTGATTAAAATTTAAACCTTTCATCAGATCAAAACATATTCCGTTGGCAACAAAAAATTCATCAAAAATTAATCTGAAATTTTCACACTTTACTTATCACAAAACTGCTACACAACGCTACAGATACAAAAGACAAGGGCAAAAAATTGCTACGGAATAATTCAGGGAAGTTTAAGGGTTCTGGGGGACTAGAGCCCTTGCCAAAAATTACTTGGTGAACAGGGAACATGTGAGTCCCCGCAGCGGAAGAAGGCAACATTAAAATTCAAGGGAGCAACTGAATAAAATTAATTTCACTGATACAAGTCTATGTAAGGAATAATGCAGTGATGTAAATAATACATTATTGTAATTTTCTAAAATGTTTAAACATTAGCGACAAATTTTATTTGCAAGTTTTAGTTTAATGGGTTGCAAAAAACATTTTCAAGCTTGCTGTTACTAAAAATTTCCATTCAAAGTAAAAGATCTTTCGAATGCTAACATAAATTCTCAAAAAATGCATATAGCAAAATCTAGAAGCAGTGATCACGAATTGATTATAGAAAAAGGACAGCCCAATTATACTGGTCCTGAATTAGAACTTACAAATCATGTAATAATAGTCAAATCGAAGATGAGACTTCTATATTGATATCCAGCATATCAACATTTACGAACTCAACGTATGAGCACTTAAATGTTACAAATTATTGGTAACTGTAAGAGAAATGTGGCTTTCAGGCTAATAAATTCGAATGAGATACTAGAAAATAGAAAATCTTAAAGCTAAAGTTCAAATACCAAGCATTTATATATATGCCCAAACCTAATTCAATTATTATTTCACGCATCAATTAACGTAGTTTGTAGTTTTTGTTTCGTTTTGTTGTTTTAGTATAATGTTTTCAGTTTAGAACATGTAAAATACCACGTATTTGATCATTGATTAAAAATTAAAAAAGGAATTTCATGCTAAATACCAAACAGCTAATTTTTATCCTCTAGGCAGGCATTCAAAACATTGAAGATTCTACTAAAAAATAAATAAAATTCAAGTGAGTGTAGCGTGCTAAAAACCTGAAACGCATAGTTAAATATTTTAAACAGTTTCCCATCAGATATGTACTGCATTCTCATTATGAAGCTTGTTGTAAAAATGAGATGAAATTCATTTTATGTTTTCAAGTCAGTTATATGACTCAGAAAAGCAAATATTTATACACAAGAAGAAATGATAAATCTCTTAAATATGATAATATACAGACCAAAGAGTATGAATACATAAATTTTCCTGTAAAAAAGACTTCCTTAACTTTTTCCCTGATATATATTCTACATAAACATTCACAAAAACTATGTTATATAATGATGAGGTCTGTGTAAATAATGTAATTTCCATACAAATATTTTATACGATATAAAAGAAGACTACCAAAATTAGAGTATGTGTGTGTTTCTGTATTCTATAAGTAATATATCGTTATATGTCGTGTGTTTATATCCCATGCATAAATTGATATTGTGTTATTGAAAACGAAAATAAAATATTTGAACTCGCAAACTTACCCATCTCCAAAACAATACACCAACGGGGACCAAAATAACTATTTCTTTTTTCAGGGCTGTAGCTCAAAATCCGCGAGGCTACAAATCTCAAATTTTACTTAAAATTACGTCTGATGGGCAAACGTAGAGTTTGGGATATCATATCCAGTCACCTGCGATCGCGTTTGCCTGTATAAAACTGGAAATGAAAATTGCCCTCATTCGTCAGCTTTGAAGAAAAGTCATTTATTTCCAGTCATTATTGTTTTGACATTTAAAAAAAACCTGCTTGCTTCAATAGCGACTTTAAGGGAGTTTAAAATTTGAAAAGATTCACTGATCAAGCTCCAAAGTCGATATTGGAGCAAGCAGGTTGTTTTACTGTCAAAATCTGGATTGGAAATGAATGGCGTTCATTCAAATTGACTTCAAAGCTCAAGAATAAGGGGAATTTTAATTTCCAGTTAGTTTTAAACAGGTGTAAGTGATCGCATACCACTTGATAATATCTTAAGCTCTAAGTTTGCCATTTGAGCATCGTTTTGAGTACAATTGGAAATTCGTAGTTACACGGATTTCAAGCTATAACCTTCAAAACGAAGATAATTTTTTGGGGTCATCCAGTACTCACAATCTCTTACTTAAAATTTAAAATATTCAATACATCCGTGAATGCAGTCAACTACAAAGAACTGCGTTAAAAATCTCTCAAAATTCTTTGGTTTCATTCATGAATCTTTAGCGATTCTGTGAAGATTTGAAAATATAAATTACTGTATCCTGGGAAAAATATAAATTACTGTATCCTAGTTTCCATCAGGCCTTCTTGGACGTCCTTTATTAAGAACAAAATGAAATACGTAATTTCTTATTATAAACCGCTTATAAAAAACTGAAGGCCATCTGTTTTAAATTAGGAGACCGTAGTACCTGCCCCTGGATTAATATGCTGGGTGTCCTAAAAAAAAGTAACCGCTTTGATCGAGGCTTGCGCTGTGAGTTTAACTCAAATTTATTGGAAACAATTTTTAGAATATTTCTCGGTAGTCAACTTAAACATTGATACCTATGTTGATATTGTTTATGCATTGACAGTCGAGATATTAATTCTGAAAATTCAAATTCGCTTCTAACTCAAAACCAGAGGTCTAGATTTTCGTCTAAAATCCGTCTTTGGATCTCCTAAACCATAGCGTTTTACGAAATGAATTTAATGGTGTTTGGAAACAAACTCAGAAAGAAATCTGAAAAAGGAAAATTTAACACTTATTTATGGATGCAGCCACTAGGAATTGCTTTCTTTTTTTTTCAGCATTTTTACCAAAAATCTATAAAGATGAAACAGCAATTTTAGTTTTCAAAATATTTAGTCATGGACACCTGATTTTGAAGATCCCTTTTGGAATCATGGTTCAGAAGTGTTTTCAAAAGCAAATTCTGTTATCTGGAACACCGCCGGGATTCAGAAAATCCTACAACACGATCTTTTAGGAGCGTAGGCAAAAATTAAAACCTCTGGTTTTGAGTGGGAGGCAAATTTGAATTTTCAAAATTAATATTCCAGCTCACAATGCGCTGATATCAACAAACAAGGTATTTATCTTCAAGTTAACTATCCAGGATTATTTTGGAATTTATTTTGGATTCATTTGAGCGAAATTCTCGCTTCTAGCCTGGGTGAAATCCGTTACCTTTTTTAGGGACACCTGGTAGTTAAGTAACTTTTAGGGGTGGAGCTCGGCTGGGAGGAGGGCGGAGCTCGGCTGGTCAACTGGGCTGCAAAGTAAGAAGCCTACAAATTTACGAACCTTGTATCGACCCCAGATCTAAGTTTATCATGAAAAAATTCGTGTAATAACGAATGATAATGTATTTGTAACTATCTTACTGTCTGTTTAGTTTGTGGTTTGTCATAGGAAATAATTGCATATTTTTAGTCGAATAATCTTACTAAACTAATATCGTCATCCTTTATGGTATGTTTTCTCGTGTGGCATTAGTAAATGCTGACTAATATAGGGTTATGCCTGAAATGCTTATTTAGTTGTATCAAGACTAATAGAATTTAATTTAAAGCTTTTAGATTTGATGTCTTCATAAATTTTTCAATTGTGCATTTATCTATATCGATCAAGTTAGCATCTGTTATTTGTCTTCTTCCCAACAAAAAATTTGACCACGATTGACAAGCACAAGAAAAAGAACAGAAATTTTAACAAAAAAATTTGAATAAAGAAATAAAGAAATTTGAAACGAAATTAATTTTGTTTGTATATATCATAAATTAGTTGAACGCAAATTCCATATCTCCGAGGCTTTGGTAGAAATAATTTACTGTCATTGAATTGCTTCAATTCGATGTCAAGACATTTTCATAATATAGAAATGAGCATCCAGGAAAGTTCCAAAGGAAAATTAATACCTCCAACCGGCGCAGTCCCTCCGGCAAATTCTCTGGTGAGAAGAAGTGTCGAAATTTTTTCCTTGGACTGTTTCATTTCCACAGCAAAACACTGCATTCTCTACCAGAAATCTGAAGAAAATTGCCTATCATCCCTCGGCCCAGAAAGGCATAGCACAATGGATGTTAAAGAAGGTAAACTTTTCCCTGTGGCAATGGGGCAGACACAAAGAAATAAATTTCCCGTAGTGGCAAACAAGCAAAGTCCTGCAAAATGCATTCAAAGTAAATGCTTTCCAAAGCGTTTTTAAATTATGGCAAAATAAAACTTTCCTCCCTATTTAAATGTGATCAAGGGAATTTCTTTGTGCAGGGTGAATGAAAAAATTCAAGTCAAAACAAGCCATCAAGTTAAACGTTTTTATCGGACGTTTTATCGGACAATAACAGCAGGATTTTTACAAAAAACTTCAAAAGCATCTAATTCATTTTATTTCTGCAATCTAAAACGGTCTAGGTCAGTTCCGCTCGAACAATTCCGCGAGGTGTTAATGTTAATCAAATTAATTAGAAGAAAACAATGAAATCAATCACTCAAAGATTTGAACAGATGCTGTCAGAAACGATTGATTTTTTATGATTTATTGTGATTTCATGCAAACTCTAATGATAGCCAATAGAACTACCATTTATATGAAGAGCAAACCATAGATTGGAATTAATCATAAACAATGTAAGTCTTTTTCGTGGCTAAAAAGCAAAATTACTCTAGTAATTCTTTATTTCAGAAACCAAACGAAGGCAGAATCTATTTTTTTATCTTTAGTAATTCAAGTTAGCATCTGATTGATAAATTATTACCTGTATAAAAATTAAATATCCCCTGTATACGTTTCATTTCATCACTGGTCAAACGCTTAAACGTTTTTGAATTACAGGGCTTAAATTCGATAATCAATGTTTCATTTCATTGGATGAAAATCAACATTTCAGTTTAGTTCTTTGCTTGATAATAACGTTAAGAAAACCATTGCAAACGGCAAAGACTTCTTTATTGAAAGCTCTAGCAAGCAGGTAAAATGGCAAACATTCATTGGTGATAATTCTCAAAGAGACTTCCCACTCAATAGATATTCGCAAAATCAATTTGACAAGTAGTTCAGCTTGGGTGCTTTTAGCTGTATAAAATTGTTTTATCATAACTGGTGTGCTAGAATTTATACAGAAAATATTGTCAGTAACATTTTTAAAATTTTATGTCTCGTTTATTTTTAATTTTGAGACTCTTATATTTTTCATACTGTCATTCCTCGCGAAACGTTCAGTAGAAAAACAAATTGAATTTACTTACTTACGAATTTATTTACAAATGCTCAACACGGCTCAAACAAAATCATTTTCATTTCACGATACGTTCAGGATTAAAATACCTGAATTTAAAATTATTCATGGTTAAAAATTGGACAAGAGTCGGAATTTATTTTATCAAACTTTCGAGCCATTTTTGGAAACGAGAAATAAGAAATCCAGATTTTCAAGAAAACCAAGGTCCTTTTAAGCGGAGTTTGAAGCACAAATCTTCACGTTAATTTAAAAATATAAAATGAATTTAGAAAACATGGTGCAGAGAAGAAGATGTAAAATAACTAAATCGATTTTTGTACACTAAAAGGAAGGAAATAACAAGACGGATCAAGATGCTTTTGCTATTGAAAACAACCTTCAAATTATTATTCTGTGTTTACTGGAGACTCAAAATAACCACAACATATAAAATAAACATGTGTTGCAATTCATTTTGTATCAACACTAAGTAGATAATATGTGTAATTTTCTCTAACCTGTTCTGATGTATCACAAAATACACTGCATGCATTGTGCCATGTTGATCTTGTTGACATCAACCGATTCTTTTTTCAAGACATCTCACGCTGCAAAAACAACAACAAAACCAATCTATTGCTAATATTCTTCCGTTCAAAATTCCTGGAAATTATGGAATTGTCAGTGCACTGCTTCCAACGTTTACTCGCAAAGGTTTGCCCTTGAGTGTTAACCGTAGAAGATTAAGATCAAAGCCAGGTGGTTTCTATGCCCGTTCGGGCCTTCTTTGCATAACAAAGGACATAAATGAAAATAAGGGAATGCGCAGTTCGAGCAGGTCGTTTACAAAATATCTTCCTCCAATATTCACTTTAAAATTTCTAATTGGCGTGAAATAATAATGCATGCAGTAAAGATCCTGAGACAGCAACCACAACCACAAAAACAACCATTTTCTATAAGATAATTGATGATGCTAGAACTTTGCATATTGCTTGGTTTCAGCGAGATAAGAGAAAGCAAGTGATCTGTCTACTGATTTCGCAGAAGAAGAAAGGAACAATAGTTCGTGAAAAATTCCAGACTTTTTGAAAATAAGGAGTCAATTGTGAAGTTTATAAACGTAAAAACCTTTTATAAACTTCTAACAAAATAAAAGAACTAGTAATTTAAAATTAAAATCTTACTTTTAAAATAAAAAATTCAAAAAGGATTTTTGACAAACTAATTAAAAATAACAGTTAAACAGCGCTTTTAAACAAAAACAGTGATTACTTTAAACGAGAATTTTGGTTGCAAATTTTTTACCAAAAAGCGGGTTGACTTAAAAAATATACATACATATGTAAATTTCGCAACTAAACATTTTCAACGATAGAACGTACCAAGTTTAAAACAATTGTGTATGTATATGGCTATATGAACATATGACCACATGATCATGTGATTATTATATACTATTACATGATTACAAAATAACTATTATATTACTATTACATGATTATTATATAACTATTATATATTACTATTATATAGCTATTATATGATTATTATATAGCTATTATATGATTATTATATGACAATTATATGACTTTTGAATAACTATTATATAATATAGTAATCATATAATAGCTATATAATAGTCATATAATAGTTATTCAAAAGTCATATAATTGTCTTTATGCACACGCAAACTACTAACATGTATATTCCAGCCTCCCTCTCAATAAAATAAAAATGGCTGACATTCTAGCCAAAGCTGCGAACAGGCCAAAAGGGGGCTACCATAGTTTAGACTTACATTGAGAGCAAGTCATACTGAACACCAAAATGATTCTTTTTTTAATACTTTCTTTAAAGTTGGATAGAGAATAGCTAAATTAGCAGTATTAATTTAAGCTAATAAAAACCAACTAAGGTGTATATAATCATGCTAATGATCCAATCGGTGTTTTAGTATGCAATCATACTAATGATCCAATCGAGAAAAACAGGTGCAAAAGAGAAACAAGTGACTAAGACATAAAGTTCATCGACTTAAAGTTAGAAAGTATGCTGCAAAAACGAAGAGTACTAACGAAATTATGCGATTAAACGCGAAATAACATGATTTGAATGGTAAATTCTCGGTTGCAAGCATTGCTAATTTATAATGACAACACATGTCTTGCATTTGGCAAAAAAAGTGTGTTGTGTGTCTTAGGCCATATTCACGCTGCTCCGTGTTTGTTTTGATCGGTTGGTGTTAGGTTATAGCCCCAGGGGGAGTAATTTCAATAGACAGGGAACGGTGGTTTGCAATTTTGGCATCCGAAATAACACCCTAAAACTCATCAATTTATAATAAAATTTACCCCAAAATTTATAAGAAATAGAAAATACATACCCTGAAAATAAATAATTACAGACAGTATCTGGTAGTTCCCCCCCTCCCCCCTTCCCCCTGGTCATAGTAGAGACAAGAAAAGGGGATATCCTCAGATATATGATGCACATTATTCGTTCCTTAAATTTATATTTTCAAAAATTCCTTTCAAGATCAATGTATACTCTTGTTTTCTTCATATATCTTGAGGCGGTTTTACATCCTCATCTCCACCATCATCTAATATATCTTTGGAGGAGCCAATGGGTGGATGCAGATAAAGTCCTCAAAGTGTAAAAGTGTTATGTATGTGCAGTTCTCTATTTCTGCTGTAGCTGTTTACGTTTAACCAGCCTAACACTTACTTTCCCTGTTATGTCAAGTTTCAAAAAATATCTAAATTAATTTTTAAAAGATTTATTACAAATCTTTTTTATGAGAACAGCTATCTTCTGCTTCAGCCTTGATTCGTTCTTATTTCTGGACTGATTTTTACAAACTAGCTTCTCCCACCCTTCTCAAAAGCAACCTGAACTGTGTTTCAGGTCAAATGCTCAACACCTGCATACTAGTTGCGCTTGACGTAAGTAGTTTCAAAGACACCAAAGCATTATATCAAATCTCAACCTAGCGTTTCTTTAAACTGCATAATTTCCAAAAAAAAAAGTTTAGCGACCACTGTCTGTGACAATCTGATATAGTCAGAGAAATTTCCTTCGATCATGCAACTCAAGCATAGACACTTGCCATTCTTTTAACATGCCACATTTTCTCTTTAAAATGCCCTGTGGGCGCTACTTTGGGCGCTACTTTGGGCGCTACTTTGGGAGCTACTCTGTACGCTAATTTAGGAGCTAATAAAATATATTCAAAACTTTCAATAAAGCTATCCATTACAATAATATTTTGTACATTAATATTTAAATAACGCACATAAAAATATATTAACCATCCTGGGCGCTTATTAGAGAATGAGTGGTTATACAAACATTTTGGAAAAATGTGAGGGGCGGTTAGTTGAGGTGCGTGGTAAATAGAGAAAATACGGTACTTTCAAAAGCATTGTAACAAATTGTTCGTGTTTTTATATCGTTTCAATCCATCAGAGTTTCGTTATCAAATTTCATTTTCCTGTTTCCTGCCATTTTAATCCCAGAAAAATATAACGAAAACAGAGCCAAGAGCGTAAATAAATGGAAAGGATATAGTAATATAACTTTGAATTAAATGCATTTAAGGCTTTGAATATAAGTTTTAAACAAGTCATAGGTGCAGTTAAATGTTTGTATGTTTTTTATTCGATTTTTGAAAATACTTAATGTTGGGGAGCCTTTTATGTCATCTGGGATGGAGTACCAGACCTGAAGACACCTGAATGTTACAGTGTTGAATCCGTAAATTTTGAATTTGGTTCCATAGTTAAAGATGCGATTCAAAGCCCACGCAAAAATATCTTCACGAAAAAGTCCAAGTCACGAAAATGCCTACAACTACAATAAAACCCTTCATACAAGAACCACAACTTTTAAGAACAATTACTCCAATAATTTCACCAAATATTTTCTGAAAAATGCTGTAATTTTGAAGGACTACCCCCTTTATTTGAACATTATAAGACTCTTTCCTCCTCTCCCCTCTTGCACAGCAAAAGTATAGACACACAGTAATCATAGATTTACACACTTTACAAGACTCTTTCCTCCTCTTTCCTCGTGCACAGAAAAATTATAGACACACAGCATACATAGATTTACGAATTTTACAAGACTCTTACCTCCTCTTTCCTCGTACGCAGCCATGTTACAGACAGACAGTCTGTGTGTCTATAATTTGGCTGCGCACGAGAAAGGAGGATGAAAGAGTCTTGTAAAGTGTATACTAACCTATGTATACTGTGTCTCTATAATCTTACTGCATACATAAACCAGGGTTTAAAAATCGGACTAAATTTGCGGGCATATACTTCATACCTCTAAGATAAAATGTTCAGGTTAATAAGATAAAAGCTGTTTTAAATCAGTCAATTTAAACCTCTTAACTTCTCCCCAATCGAATTTACATTTAAAAAGGTAGAAGTAATATTTATGATTAATTACGGCATAGCTTTGATGAAATTATACTTTGCCTTACACATGCTAATTTCATGATCACCAACGTTTCCAGTTTATTTGTCTTAAAATCATAGAAAAAAACGTTGAACGGTCAAACAGCTTATGGTGCAGAATTAACAGTTTTCATATTAAAGGCTATTTTTGATGATATACACAAAAATGATTGTTTTCTTGACAAAAAAATCGTTTGTTCCTAAGCGGAGTTTAATACAACTGAAATTACTGGCAGTAGCGTCTTAAGAATGATTGGCTCAAGGCAACCGCCAACAATAAATCGAAAAAAAGAAATAAAGTACAGGTCTAGCACTCTAAAGTAGGTTTCTTTTGGTGCTCGGGATACAGCTGACATGAAATAGAGGCACTAATTTTTTGGCTAAACTTCGCTTTCGGATAAGTATTGGCATCAAGCATTTCAATTCAATAACGAATGGCAGTTTAACTAAAACCAGGTGGGCACTAGACTTGTTGCATTAGTCCTTGTTTCCGTGTAGGACTCATGTACTGTAACCGTGGACTCATGTAACAATTCTAAATGAGCACTAGATCATGTAGACTGGGCAGAGGCGAATTAGTGGTTTCAAGTGATTATTCCTGGAAAACAAAGCGAAACTCTCAAAATAAAAATTGACATTGACTATATATCACTAAAAACATTCTGTCGAAAGCTATTCAAAGAAAACTTTATCTTACATTGTTTTAAATTCCATTATAGCACTTTTTGTGAACTAATTAGTCCCAATCACATCTCTATCATTACTTGGGACCGTTATCGTATCAAGTCCGAGGCAGTGGCCAGCAGATAAAGTCAGATCACCAAAAGATGAACAGTACTGAGTACTTGAAAGCAAATCGAATTGCTTGTCATTCTCGTAATCATCAATAAATAATGCCAAATTTGTTATACTTTTTAAATTCAAAACTTTAAATTTTATCTCATATCTAAATTAACTTACTTAAAAATTCAATGATGTTTCTCTCTCAATAAAATTCGCAAAAAACAGAGCACAATTACTTGCCTGATATTTGAAGACAAAATGTTCTAACATATGATTTATTAATCAGAGTTTACTCGTTTTAACATTGCTCTCCGGACAAAGTCTGCCTTCTCAAACAACAATCATATAAAGTGGAACAAAACACGATGCAGGGATCTCATAAATATGAATATTTATATAGGTTTACGACAAGAAAATCGGAGAGAATTTGCAAAAATTCCATTCTATATTGTTTGAATTAAAGTGGTATACTGAAATAAAAAATTTTGAATTTTTTTTTGTGAACTGGAATGCAGCTTTAAGAAGAAAATGAAAAGCCTTCGTTTTCAAAATTTTTCGTGATATTGGGTAGCCCAAAAGTTGTCCCAACGTTTGTAAAGCTACTGTGGTTTTAATTTTGATAATTCTGTTCTTTCTTGAATTTGATAAGAGGCTTCAATTTATAGTTTGATACCCTGTTTGCTAAAATATACGCAATGACCACTAATCTACCCGTGCGCCAAAAAAAGCGAAAAATCTTTGACGAGCTACCAAAAATCTTTACTGCACGGATTACAGTGATCAAAGTTGATTTTCAGGTCAAAAAGACTAAACTAGTTAAAAACAATTTTTTGCCATTTTTTTGACGATTGTTCTTCCGTTATAAGCAAGCGATTTTCAAAAAATTGTCGATCAATAAAGCTCAGGAATTACTTAGTAAATTTTGAGAAACAAGGTATCAAATTTTTAAGTATCTGGCCAGATACTCAAAGTAGAACTGGTTTCAAAGCGATTATCCCTCGAGAACAAAGCAAAACTCTCTAAACTGGAAAAAGAAAATAAACAATGTTGCAGAGGAGATGTTTTAATTTTCCAGTTAAAAGAGTTTCACTTTTCTTGAGGGATAATTACTTTGAAACTAGTGTGTTAATTTCACTATTGTTATAAAATTCGCTTATGTTAGGCCTAAATGTAATTTTATTTTTATTTTATTTATATATATGTTGTCGCAGGGTCAGAAAACATCTACAAACATAAGCGAAAGAACGAAAAAGGAAACATCTACAAACACAAATTCCAGGAATGGGTAGGCCTATGCAAAATATTAGTAACAAATTCCAGGATGATGGGGTTTAAAAATATTTTGGCAGGCAGTTTCCCGTGCACATGGGGGAGAAATGAACAACCCGGAGAAAATGCGTCCACATTTCTCCTCCAAGAAAATATGTCATATCGAAAAAGAAATGAAGATTATGATGCGTCTTCAGCATCCATAGCTAATAGAAAAAAGTTTTGTCGGCAGAAAAAACCAAGGAAAACATCTACTCTTGTTGGTAGAAAAAACATTACACCAAAAAATTATGAACAAGAGCATTAAAAAAATGTTTACCTGCTCTTGCTCAGCTCTTTGCCTTTCACTCAATCTGCTTTATTATTATGCGACTAGAGAACGCAAAAGAAAACGTAATATGAACGACATGGGAACTTCCTACACAGAATGCTAAAAGTAACACATTTTTCACCTTTACACTTCTGCTCCCAAAGGTGACAAATCTGACCAAGAACACAATGCAAACTGTAATGATTTTATTCTCAAATGTAAATTAACCATACACAGGAATGTGTCACACATAGTTCTTCCGAGGCCAGATGGGAATCATTAAACAGAAACTATTTAAAAACACCATATATTTAAGAATTCACATAGGAATACTTCAAACCAAGCTTACGCAAATCTGGACTAGCTCTCTTGCCCAAGTTATTTATCGCTAACAACACAACATGGAAGTTTATGTGTTGTTAATGTAAAACTTTAGTTAAAAATGAGGAATATAGTGATCGAGTGAGAAACAGAGATGCTAGAATGAAACAATAAGGGAAAACATATTGTTTGAAAGGCAAAGTCCTCAAAATTCAATTAATTCTTGAGAAACTGTTCTGTAATGTTTATAAAACTAAAATGTTGATGCGCAAGATTCTTGAATGGTGGTTAGATAATCTGTCTTGTTAAGTTTTAATTCGAGGAGAGGAGAAATCAAAATAGAAAGAACAGGGAAAAACAAAAAATAATGAGGAACGTGGGAAGCAATGTGAATGTTTAGGAATATGTCAGTAAAATTTTTAAATGTTGTACATACTTTGTGTTTCTGTCCGTAACCAGGTTTGTGTTTATCAGTGCGGGCCCGAAAAACAAAAAGGCTTAAATTAAAGACGAATTCATCTGCAAAAATAAAGTTGCAAAATACACTCCAAAAAACGATTTTCGGAAACGAAACAACCTTTTCACAACCTTTACTTTCTATTTTTACAAATTCAAAGGCTTTTAAGGCCCATCTCCACTTAAATCGCAATTCGCATGCGATCGCTGTTCGTATCCGATTTGCGAACGCCGATCCTGATACACACTTAAAACTGTTCGGAC
>JAYJMH010032467.1:0-16749 GCA_036873815.1 Phacellophora camtschatica
TGGGTTCGCCCCAGTTTCGCGTTCACACTGCATTTTGAGAATTTTGCATGATTTTGTAGTGTGAACAAAACTGGGTTTTAGTTTAACAGGGGGCGAACCCAGGTTTGTTTGTGTAATGTGAACAGGGCATTAGATTAGCCTGATTAGATTTTGAATCTCTCCTCCGCAAGGGTATTTTCCTCCACAGTGACATATCTTTTGCTGATAGATAAAATAGACTTGGAGCAAGTCTATAGATTAGCCTGATTATATTTTAAATCTCTCCTCCGCAGGGTATTTTCCTCCACAGTGACATATTTTTTGCTGATAAACAAAATAGACTTGGAGCAAGTCTATAGATTAGCCTGATTATATTTTAAAGAGGCAAAAAATGTGCAAGTACATGATTTTACAAGCAACTGCTTCATAAGCAACTGTACTAAAATTGGTTTGAAAAGCAACCTCACTTCTGAGATAAGTAAACAGCTTACAATTTTTAAAAAATAAATTACTATAAGAGAAAGCTCTCGTTCTTTCGTAGCAGAACATTGTCTCGGTGAAAGGGACTGTTTAAGGGCAGTACTACCTCCATTTTGTAAGGGTTTTGATTTTTTAATTTCCTATAAATTGAAAGCCTTTGATAACAATAACAACGCTCGTTGACAACCCATGTTTTTGTGCTTATGTTATGTTAACTTATTCAGTTCATTCATCTTTTAAAAATCTTAGCAACAATTCAAGCAACTCAAGTTCCAAATTCTTGCTGAAAATTTAGCAACTTCAGTAGTACCCCAAATCCATAGTTGCTTTAAAAATAATCGTGTAGGGGGCTTCCGATGGGTTTGACGTGATACGTTATCGTTAGCGTGATAATTGTTTATGCTGCCTGAAATACCATGAAATGCTTTACTTTTTGTTTTAATTTTTTTGTTATGTTTCTTTTCAAAATCATCATAATAATCATCACCATCATCGTACTTGTCATCATCATAATCATCATCGTAATTGGTTGATGATGACGATGATGATGAAGAAAATAACAATAATGATCCTCCTCCTTTCCCTCTTTCTTCTTTACAATGGCATATTTGTTAAAAGTGTAGACGTTAAACCGACCAAATAAGAAATAAACTTAGAGTAAGTTTATCTTTATCGACATCTGCCATAAAGCATTACATTAGATATATAACATATTAACAACGAATCAGTATTAGAGCCAAGTTCGCAGAAATTAGGCTGTAACAATCGATTCTTATATTATTAGGCAATTTACTGTATTTAGCAGATTTTAGTAATGCAATTTAATTATCTGGTTTTCACCTGCTGTAATTTTTCATAAGACAAATGCACGTCTTTATCATGGTGGTCAACGTTAATTCCTTTAATTTAACACAGTATTTTATCATGAAAAGATAACTAATGACTTTTCCTATTTTGGAAGACTGAAAAGAAAACAGTTCTATCACTAATCGTTGAAAACCTACTGCAAAAAGAAAAAATGCAAACGTCAAGTCGGTTTTCTGAGTTTATTGATAAAAAATATTGATGCTGTTGCCAAAAATGTTTAATTTCTAGATTTGTAATAGAGAATGTAAAACCTTAATTAGTTTTATTAGTTTATTAAATAAAGGCAAAGTAGGGAAATGGGATAATCTGTTGTTAGCAAATACAAAAGAAAAACATCTGCCATGCGATTCTCTTAATGAACGTTTTTTACTAACTCATTAAATTTTTACAACCACATAAAAATAAGTTTAATGACAAACTAGATCATTTCTTTACTCTCTTTTATTATTTTATTTCATTATCGTGCGAATTATAGCATTCATTTATATCTACCGGGCGTCCGAAAAAAGGTAACAGTTTTTATCAAGGCCAGCGGTGCGAGTTCCACTCAAATTTACACGAAACAATTTCTAAAATAGTTCCTGATGGTGAACTTAAAAGTGATACCTAGTTTGTTAATATTTATGCATCAAGAGTCGAGATATTAATTCATTGTAATTCTTAAAGTTTATGTGGTACCACAAGCTTCTGTTTTAGGTACTATTTTAAAAATATTTGTAGATAAACAACAATGCATTTGTCAGTGAAATATAAGGGGACATCAGCAAATAAATTGATAACTAGTTTGTTATTATTTGTGCATAGAGAGTCGAGATATTAATTCTGAAAGTTGAAATTTGCCTCCAACCCCAAACCAGAGGTCTATATTTTGGTCAACGCTGCGTCTTTGGATCTCCTAAATCATAGTCCTTTGAATTTGGAGGTGCTTGGAGACACACTTGGAAAAAATTCCAAAAACATAAAATTAAAAGCTTATTTATGGGTGCAGACACTACGAAGGGCTTTCTCTTTTTTCAGCATTTTTTACAAAAATCTATCAAAATGAAACATCAATTTTAGTTTAAAAATATTTAGTCGTGGACAACTGATTTTCGAGATTCTTTTCGGGATCATTATTCAGAAATGTTTTCAAAAACAAACTATTTTGTCTGGAGCACCGCCATGGTTTAGAAAATCCTACAAAACGACCTTTCAAGAGCGTAGGCCAAAATCAAAACCTCTGGTTTTTGGCAGGAGGCAAATTTTAACTTAAAGTGTCAGTATCTGAATTCTCAAACAACCAATATCAACAAACCAGATTTTTATTTTCAAGTTAGCTATCGAGGATTACTTAAAAATTAATTGTTGATGGATTTGAGCGATTTTTTCATCACTAGCCTTGATCAAACCTGTTACTAGGACACCTGTTACATAGAATATTAAGTTGATTTATTGTCCTATGGTCACAATATTGATCATAATAATCATAAATGAGACTGGCAACAACATATTTTGCATCAGTCTACAGGTCTACATTGAGAAATTCAGAATGTAGGAAATCATACAGGTGTTGTGTGGAATCAGTTAATATTATTTGCATTTAAAATTAATTTTTCCACTTGTTGCAAGAATGTTTGATCCTCTGAAGTTAGCGGTAAATAGGAGAATTCGTTACTGGGGGTGCACGAATGTGACAGCGCTGATTCAAGGGCAGCACTGATTCAGAGGCAGCACTGATTCAGTGGCAGCACTGATTCAAGGGCAGCACTGATTCAGGGGCAACACTGATTCAGGGGCAGCACTGATTCAGGGGCAGCACGTCAGAGCACAATATTTGTTTTTAGTCTAAACAGGCTGGACAAACTGTTAGAAAGTGCTCTTCAGTCTCCACAGCTTCCAATATAATGTTTTATATTCTCTGCCGAGCGTATTGATATCTTTTACATGTTTTTGTAACAAAAGAAACCTAGCCAAGGCTCCACTAGTAAATGTTTCTTAATTTTTGACCATTTTTGACCAAATTTTGCTAGTAAACGTTTCTTAAAAGTTACTTACTTGTACATGAAAAATGGAGAATTAGCCAATTGTATATTAAACATGATAAAAAGTTATATACACAATCTTCACTGAATTAATCATCTGATATCATATCCACATCAATAACATTAATCATTATATAACCTTCGCTAAAAAATTCAAAAGTTTTTTTGCGATTTTTCATTCACTAGTAAAAGTTTCTTAAATTTCCGGGGGTTTCACTGGTGAGTTTCTTATAAAGTGGTTTCTTATACTAAAAATCGTGTATTTTAGTTCTAAAAGATCGCAGCACGCTGCATTGTTTGTTCATTTTTTATTACCATATCTGTAATATTTGTAGAAGAGATGATATCTGCAAACATTGGTAAAAAGTTATTTTCAATAACTTTAAAGATGAAATAATATAAAATAAATTTCCACGATAGTATATTTAGCATAGCTTTCAATAGCTTGCAAAAATGAACACCCCAAGAGGTACTTCCCAATTTTCAACATACCCAAGGGGATCCATCCCAAAGTTCTTTAGTTACCCCCCAAATATTGAGCAAAATAATGACAATTTTTCTTTTAATTCCCTAAATATTGTTAACTTTTGTTTGACTCTCAATTACCAAACGTTTAGCAGTCATGTGAACGTATTCTATTTTTTTGGCCAAGTATTGTCCAAAACCTTTCAAAGCATGCTCTTCGAAAGTTTTCACGTACCCCAAATATTGTTGGACATTATTTACAGACCCCAAATATTGATATGGCACCCACCTGGGGGTATTGAAAATTAAGAACTCACCATCCCCTGGAATGAATACATCTCCGAGTTTTAAAATCTTCCACAAATGTCCAAATTTTAAAACCTTAAATAAATATCCAACGTTTATGAAAGAAATTTTAAACCTTTGCTAAGCCATATACAACTTGGGAAATGATTTATTAGCAATCAATGCTTTATATAGTTTTACTAAAATTTTCAAATTTGATTTGTCGCTTTACTAAAATTTCTTAATTTTGATTTGACGTTTTACTGAAATTTCCTAAATTTGATTTGCCGTTTTAGTTAAATTTCTGAAATTTAATTTGACGTGCTTCCGTAGTGTAAGGTTTAAAGAAATGTGAGGTTTTACATTCGTCAATGTGGCAGTTCCAGGAGAAGGGTAGAGGAATGAGGCAGATGCCTAATTACACTCATTTTTCTATTATATAAAAGAAACTTTAGTAGCCTGTTCCAAAAAACTAAAAACCTCTACTAGAAAGGATGTTTGGTTTAAACTATTTTTTCCAATTTGTTTGGTTTTCAGTTCAGGGGAATGTTGTGCCTTCAAAGAACTATAGCCAGACGCAGGGGTGCACTGGTCGATCGGTCGGGATACAAATTGGTGCCCGAAAGGCCATCTGGGTAAGGTTTTCTTAATGCCCTATTTTCGTCAGCGACTACAAGAATTTATCCGTTACCCGGATTTTGCCCCCCCCCCCCCTGGGACGACTGATAGGCCGAAGTATTTAACATTTGATGTAGTGGGGGTGCCCAATCACAAATTTCGTTATATTTCGCTGAGTACTTTCATAGCATTCCTTCGATCTACAGTACTTTCATAGCATTCCCTCGATATATTGAGTATGAAATAAAATCTGTGATTTGGCACGAAATAGACTTGGTACAAGTCTAGCACTGTAATGAACAAGAGCAACGATGGGAACGAATGAACGATAACAGGTTGACGATAACATTTTTTAAATAATTTCATAATTATCACACGAAACCACCTGTGCCTAACTGCTTGTGGTTGCATCACATTGTGTATTTTACATGCTCATAAATACTGGAAATTGATTGGCTATTTTAAAATGTAAACAAGCTGGTGCTTACTTTGTTTTGTTAATTAGCTACTTCAAGAAATGTTGAAGAAATTTGAATAAAAATCAACACAAACACATATGAAGTATTAAACCTGCGTAAACATAACGGTTTTACTTCTTTTCATTAAGAAATCTAGATTGAAATTAAATTTACTTATTATAGTTAATTTAAATTTAATATAAATTAAATTTACTCATTATTTGCCACAAAATTAGAGATAATCGAATGCATAAATACATCATAATTTGAACCAAATATTTCAACCACCCATGCATTTTTACTGTATTCTCTAAAAGTGCATGGGGGATGAGGAACCAAAAAATAGAAAAAACATAAAGATAAAAGACACACCAAAATTCCTAAAGCCCGTGATTTTTTATGGTTTTGAATTGAACAATGTATTGAAGTCGCATCTACACCAAGGATTTGTTTTGATTGGATAAGGATTCACAATGAGGCTTTCTGCAATTGGCCTCGTTTAAATGCGTGAATATTTAAAAATCCCTTGACTCCCTTTACTAAAGTTTAATGTGCTTTCAATTTTTGATGTTGCTGCTGCTGTAGTTGTTGTTGTTGCTTCTGTAAGTGTAGCGGTGGAATATCGGGCAGAGGAGTGTACTAATACCTCATGTTAACTCGTGATGTGTAATCTGTTGAGCCCAGGCAAACACAACTTCAAGAAACTCATTATCTTTTATTTACATTTTCAGACATTTCATTCACGTTTCAAAATTCATCTTTTTTGCACCTGACCAACGAAACGATGTTTACGCTTTCATTGTTTTTGCAGTATGAATAACCCCCGGTTTTTAATCAACAAACTTGTCAATAAAATTACTTGCACTCTGGTGCCAATGTTTATTCGCATGGAAATTTTACGTGATTCATGGTCACTGGATTGCAATGCTAATACATAATCTATCACAAGTAAAACGGTTTACGCACGCACTTAGAGATGACTCCCAAATTGATTTTCTCACGAGAAGCGTCGTGATGACGTTTGGGGTGGGTGTGGGGCAGTAATGTAGTACCACTAAAATAGCAAGGGGATTCTAATATAAAAATAGCCCAAAACAATACCAAAAAGTTAAATTCAATCGTTTTTAGGCATTGACAAGGGGGCTGAGCCTCCTTAGCCCCCATGCTCTACAGCACTGGTGTGGGGGTTTGAGTGAGTTATTGTATTTAACGTACCTATTTAACGCACCTAGCCTAACGTGCCTAGCCCTTCGTTGTGGCAGTTTTTGGGTGTATATTTGAATCTCCTAAGTAACTTTGTTGTAATTTCATTTTTATCTCAATGAGCATAAACAATTGGGCATTAACCCTAGAAATATGTGTGCTATGATTAAAAACTTAACCTGCTTTTGTAAAATATATTTTTTATTGGAGAGTTTCTTTATCACGTTTGAAGCTTTCAGAACTGATATTTTTGATTACGTTTTAGACGCTATAGGGACCAGTCTTAAGATTAAGATATAGCGAGAGGGAATGAGGAAAAATTAGGGGTCTTGAAATTTTTAGAAGCTGGCAATGAGGGGTCTGTAAAATATTGTGCCTTCCAGGAAAGGCGACTGACAAGGAGTCTTCAACTTACTTCGTATATACGAGGATGATCTTGAATTTTTGTTGTTGTCGTATCAATTTCTCCTCCATCACTGTCCCTAAAATATAGCAAGTTTATGTTCTGTATATGGAAAGTTTTTATAGCAGGTTTTTTAACACTGAAATTTAAGTTTAAATGGGTTGTGTTTTTTGTTCGGTTATATCTTCCTGTTGAGCTTTCGCCTTGCTTTCACGGAATCTCCATTACACTTTGTATTCGGCAGTTTTCATAAATTACAATTCATCGTAGATGCTATCGGTAAACGTTTAAGATTCTTATACACTATGTTTTACCGAATTGCTATCGGCGCGCTGTGATTTTCGTATTGGATAGGGGTTGCGTTTGCACTACAACACTGCTGTCCGGTATATAGCTATGCTGCTATACGTTGACAGACGATTCCACAAAACATGGTGGCAAAGAAATTATTCCTATGATTTATTGAGTTTAGTTTGCGAATCATTAGCAGTTTGATAGGCATTCGATTATCGAATGCAATGAATCTTGGGAATAATTTCCTGCTGCCATCTTTTGCGGAATTGTAAAAACACGATGCTCTGGAGGTGATATGAAAATCCGATTGACGGTCTGGCGAAACACTTCTACCCTTCTATGCTACGAAACCTTTGTTTTGAATGGGTCACATGACCGTTTTGGTGCCAGTTACAATCGTTTTGAATAAATCGATCAAAGCGTTCCGTTAGCAATGCGGCCAGCGAGACGTATTGGGACAAAAATCATAACACTTTGCTAAGCGCTACCTTGAGAACCGAGCGAGAATCACAACGATCCGCTAGGAATCTGACAAAATGTAGCAGCATTGACATCATTTGTAAATTTTTTTCTTCAGAAAATTGTATTTTGGCGATTGATAACACTACACGCGAAGACACTTGCTGTTACCTCCCAACTGCATTGCACGTGAATGATACTATTTCGTATTACAATTCTTGCATACCGAAGAACAACTGCACTTTCATGTGTCCGTTGAACAAAGATGCCACTCGATATGGTTATTGCAGTAAGTTATCAGCGATTGATCTTTCCTGTTTTGTCGTTGCACTAATCAAGATAATGTTTATGTGACCATCTTATAGTATTCATGTTATTTCACTATTTTATTTTTAAATTATTTATACAGGGTATAATTTCAGAATATTCTGTTTTACAAAAAATAATAATAAAGATGAAGCACTATATGCAAATAATTAAGTAAGTATCTCGCCACTATTTAAGGTTTACAAGTTTTTAAAATATTAGACTAATGAAACAAAATATTCACACAGTTTCAAAATACAAGGAAAGAATAAGCAATTAATAAGTACATAAATATAATTTTCTTGAATATCAAACTACCCCTAACTAGAGTGGCAGGGATAACACTAAAAAGATTGAAATGACCTTAACTCCATGATGGTAAAAACTATATCACTGCGGAGGAAAATACCCTGTGGCTGTGGAGTATCGACCTCTGGAAATTTTCTTTTTAAGTCTACTTTCAGAGGTGTGCAATACAAGAGAAAAAAAATATTGATCCTACTAAAATTGGAAAGAAAAGAGCATGTGTGTAAAATTAGCGGTGCATGCCAACCCCGCCTTTGTTTTTTAATACATTTACCATGAAGCAACTTTTAATTCTATGTTTGAAGGAATTTATGCTGTTTGTTTGCAGAATAGAATAGGATCATCTTGAAGCGTGTATCTTCCAAACTTCCTGGGGATGGAGGAGAAATTGGTTTCGAAATTGGTTTCGAAATTGGTCTTTAAATATTTAGAAGCTTGAAGTCGGCAAAAATATTTTCGCAGTCTTTTTCTTCAAACATTTCAAAAAACAGAAAAATCCAAGTCCTGCACTTTTATGAGGCGTAGTGTAGTCTTAGCAGAACTACGACGATTGAAATAACTCTATAGGATTTCAAAGTTTTAATTTTTTTGTGGTCCTGTATGGATTTTTATTTGATTCACCACCTTTCGTTAGATATATTATATTATGAGCTTCCTTCGCTTTTTATGAGTATTACTTTCTCATTTCAGAAAATTCCAGCCGTTTGACTGCTTGGAGTCCATGGTCAAATTGTAGCCACAATTGTTTTACGGGGAAAAGAGCACGAAATAGAACAAGCATTGCAATGATCTACACAAAAACGATAAATGCAACCCCTTCTCTGGTGACAAACACAAACTATTGTAACCGAGAAGCTTGTGAAACAGGCCTATTCAGTAAGCAGGCCTAAATATTTTTATCATTTGTCAAGTAATAGACCCAGGAGGGGGGATTATTCTGACGGAAAATACTAAACCTGAAGGCCAAATTATATATTATAAGCCTGAAGAGGACCATATCTATAATTCACTTTCATGTCAAAAACAGGAAGAAAAAGGGTTTTATAAACAAAGAATTTAAAAAACTAATTATAAAACTGGTTATTACTAGATAAATGGGCTTCTTACCTGAATTGACTTGTATTTTTGTATCTGAAATGTGTGTTGCTAAATTTTATATCGGTTATTATAAAATTATCGGTTGTTATACTATGGGATATTATTTTCGAGAAATATTATTTGTATTTTTAGATGTTACTTTGGCACTGGATCACCAAGACAATATAACTAATTGTTATTTTGAAAAAAAAAGTGACAGCGCGTGCTGGTGGAATGCGACGCAGAAGAGTTATCTATGCTACCTTGATCGTTATTCACAAACAATTGGTAGATGCAGTGAGTATTATATCATTTGATTATGTCCCAAAAAGTACTTCACGCCCCAAGATCTGGATGTCCCAAAAACGTACTGGGTATCTCGACATCAGGTCCCAAAAAGGTGCTGTTAAATGTCCCTACTACACATGCCCCAGGTACTGCATGCCCCAAGTTTTGGATGTCCTAAAATATTACTGGATGTCTAAAAAGTACTACATGCCCTAACAGGGACTGCTTTAATCTCCCAGGATCTCTCAAGAAATTGCTACATGCTCCAAGTTCTGGATGTCCCAGAAAACGTAATGGGTATCTCAAAAGTACTGTAGGTCCCAAAAAGTGCTACTGCATGTCCCTACTACATGCCCCAAGTTCTGTCTGTCCAAAAAGGCACTGTGTGTCCCAAAAAGTACTTCATGACCCCAAAAGTGCTGAGTATCTCGAAATTACTGGATGTCCCTAAAAGATGCTGGATGTTCCAAAAATGTACCGTGTGTCCCAAAAAGTACTTCATGCCCAAAAAGTGCTGGGTATCTCGAAAATACTGGATGTCCCGAAAAGGTGCTGGATGTTCCCAATACGTAATGCGTGCCCCACAAGGTATTATGTATCTGTATCTCTAAAAGGTATTGGATGTTCAAAAAAGTACAACAAGCCCCCAGAAATACTCAGTGTCCTAAACAAGTACTGTATGCTCCCAAAATGTACTGCATGACCCAAATAGGACTGAGTATCTCAAAAATGCACCGCATTCCCCAAAATACTAAGTGTGCTTAGTAGGTTTGGGCAAACAAGGTACCAAACATTAAGGTAAAGCCTTTTGCGTGAATGCAAGCAAAAGCGAAATTACCAAATCTAAAATCTTCTATGGCAGCTTTACAAACATGGATAAATTCTTTGGGCCATCCGGTCCATTTTCTTTGTGCTTTTTTTAGATGTTAGAAGTAGTCTTGGGTTTTGTTTTGCACGTTATTTTTCCTTTGCTTTAGTGCCAGTTGATGGTAACTTTACAATTTGGTCGCCATGGACACCTTGTGATCACGATTGTTTTACTGGACGAACATCGAGAAACAGAACCTGCACTGCGCCTGCGCCATTATACAATGGGACGTGCTTAGGAAAAGACTTTGAAGAACGTTTTTGCAACAATCATTCTTGTATTAGTAAGTTCTAAACTGAGTTCCTCAGGTGGAAAAATCTTCTGGGGAGGAGAAAACGAGGGAAAAAAACTGAAAAAAGAAAAATAAAAAAGTTTTATTTCCTCGTTTTCTCCTCCGCAGAATATCCCTCCTCTCCAGGTTCATATCGGTATTTTATGCTGAGCTCCATTTGTCATTTTGTGTCCGTTGAACCATATGCGACAAATTACTTGCGCCAAGTCTATTTCATTGAAAAAATTCAAAAAAATTGAAGTAAAATATAAAATATATTCCCGCGGAGGAAAAGCTTATGCGGAGGAGAAACGAGAAAAGAAAACTAACAAGAGATGATAAATGAAAAAAAATTACTTCCTCCTTTTCTCCTCCGCAGAAGATTTTCCTCCGCAGGCTCATTTTTGTTTTACTTTCATTTTTTTTACTGATTTATTGAAATAGACTCAGAGCAACTCTATTTCGGTCTAAGTGACCCAGTAACATGGTAGAAAGTGACTTGGGAAAATTTTCCATTTCCCTTTTCTATTCATTGCTGGATTGTTGTATGCTTTTCTGTGCCGGGGGTTGCCGGTTTTCTCCAGCTTTCTGACGAGGATTTCAGTTTTTTCCTAGAAAATTTTCAAACAGTCCTATGACAAAATTTGGACGCTTTTTCTATTGGAGAATTCGATGGGGCAAAAAATGTCTAGATTACGCTGTTGGCATTCGATTGACAGTCACGCTTTTGTGCGTTTTTGACAAGTTTGACCCTTTTACCTTTTGAAGCAATGGAAACCTTTGGACCCCTGGAAAATTTAAGTTTTGGGGGTCTAAAATCAACAGCTGTCAACTGCGGGCCCAGGGGAAATTGCCATCTTTTTTCGCCAGTCACTCGCTCGCTCAAGTGGGAAAACCTTGCGTATCTTTTTTCTGGCACTAAGTTTCTCATAAACTCATATTACGTTTCTCATAAACCTTTCTCTTACATATATAAAACGTGTAGCCACGGAAAAGAGAGTAGGAGCTTCTGGCTGTACTTACCTACTTTCATGATTACCTATTTCGTTAAAAAAATACCTATTAATTCATATTTTCAATTGCTTTAAACAGCGGATCAATCCAAGTGCACTAATGCTACTCTTAGAGATGGGACAAAAGGCTGCTGCATGCTAAACAGCACCATGGAAAATGGCACTGTTTACACTGAATGTCAATCAAAGACCAATCCGAACGAATATTACTGTCCTTTGGATCGGTATGGGCTCAATTTTGGAAAATGTGGTACGTATATTATGTTGTCTGCGGTATATACTTCATATCATTTTTGTTTTCTATATTTTTCATATAAATCTACATTACAAACTCATAATATGCAATGCCATTGCAACGCCTAAAAGCAACTAGAACAACCCTATCGCCACTGCATTGAACATTTAACATTAAAAATAACTTACAAACTAACAAGGGGGGGGGGACGATGAGCAATACTCAAATGTAACAGAGCAAAATGAAGTGTTCCGTGTTCTGAATAAAGTAATTTGTAGAGCACATTTGGTGAAACATATCCCTTAAGCTTTGCTTAAATTTTATAAAAACATTTTTGCTGAGACCAACACTCATTTAGACAGTCTTTTATGTTTATCAATTCAATTATCTTCTATGTTTAATAACAAAAATCTCTGTTTTTTGTTTTGTTTTCGTGCATTCTCATGACTAAATTCAAATACACATTATTATGCAATAAGTGTTACGATTTTATTTCTAATATTTCTCCAAAGGTAGGCAAAATATTTGCTTCTAAAATAAATTGACTTTTTAAAGTGAAAAATGGTACTTCACGGTGATGTTATTGTGCAGTTAATTTTGAAATTTTCAAAACTCTACCCGTTTGAAAACAGTTATCAAATATTTTATTTTTGAAATTAAGAAACGTTTGACACCGAATTTTACATTCTACGATTTTTGGAAACCACTGAGGGACGTGAACACGCTCACAGACACACGCTCTCTTCTTCACGCTCACAGATGTGCACGCTTGTTTGATAATACGGTTGTTATTATACGTTGGCTATGAAAGACTGGTTATAAGCCACATGAATTACAATTAAGGAAGTGTTTAAAATTATGTAAGTAACCAACCTCGTGCCCAGAGCTATTTCATTCCAAAGAAATACCCCTGGTACCTACCTGCGAATTTGCGTAAATTTATGCGAACGCGTTAATTTATGCCTAAAGAATTCATTTATCGAATTTTACACTGGATATTCGTTTTTCATATTCAAATTTAGAATCTCTCGAGATCCAGTCGAGTGTTGATTTCCATGCTTATTGTTTCTCGTAAGCCAATGAAAACGCATAACCGCCAGGTAGGCACCAGGAGAATTGTATGAAATAGACAGTCTCGTTCAAAGACCACTTATCAAATGTCGCTGCGTAGGAAAACAGTGCATGTCTCTGCGTAGGAAAAACGCGTTTGTTACTGTGAAATAGCCCTGAGCAGGAGGTTGGTAAGTAACCCATGCAAGACAAACTGAATGTAACCTTAATTGAAAAACCCAAAAATCGTTTACATGTAAACGGGAAATATTACGCGTTTAACTATGAATTTTATTTCTGAGAATGTTGATGACACCATTTTTATTGTAGACAAAATCGATGGACGTTTTTCAACCTGGTCCTACTGGTCTAGCTGCAATCAAACTTGTTTTACTGGTTATAAACGGCGTAATAGAACGTGTAATAACCCTCCTCCAAAATATCAAGGTCGTTGTTATGGGGACTATGAAAATGTTTCAAAATGCAACGAGCAACCGTGCTACGGTTTGTATTATTTACATTTGTGTTCATTCATTATTTATGGATTCCTTTTTAAAATAGACTTTTAAATTACAGCACTTAAAAACCAACTTACCGTAATAATTTGATTACGCCCCGTTGGGGCTATCCCCCGAAATATATCTGGGGATAGCCCTCCGATGTCAAGTCTACATGATATAGTGCCCATCAAGAAGACTTATTACACAAGTCCCAGTTTCCCTGATTTTACAGATCAGGCATCACTTCTGTAACTAGAGACTCGTAATCAAAATGTTTGAAACTTTGATTAAAAATTCCTGCTTCGACTTGGTTTCTCTTTTAAGAACTTAAGCCTTTCGCGCCCGGATTTATCTCTGTTAAACAGAGAGACCCCATGAAAATTTTATTTTGCAGAGAGTAGCACATTCAAATCAAATTCATTTTTATGATAAACCTACTTGAAATATCTGAAATTACTGTTAAGTTTTACCTGCATTTACCTCCTGAAAATATTTCTTTTTTCGTTATTTATCAGTAGGACGTATAACTCTACCCGGGGTGAAAGGGTTGAGCATTTTTTCAGCAAATATTATTTCATTGGCCACTTCATCAATCTCGACTTTCCTGCGAGATTTTCAATTTGCATTGGCATAAGTCGTATATCGACTGCATTCCCGCTTTGCGTCCTTCTGACCCTCACTTTCAGACCTCCGCGCCCCCACCCTTACCGTCCGTCGATGCAAAACTAACAATGGGCCTAGCCTAAGAGCCTAGCCACTTGGCTGTCGGACTCATCGTTGCAGAAACCTCTAAAAAAAGGGTTCAGGGTATCCTTCAGTTCGTTGACCAACATCCCCTGCCCCCCCCCCCCCCACTCATCCATTAACGTCAGGATGACGCTGAGCAGGGACGAAATCGATATATGACTGACCCCATATAATTTTTGTTTTTCTTTCAATCTTTTCTTTTCTTGTAATACAGAACGAGCCAATTGTACGAATGCAACCAAGACTGGAACATCACAAACAATTGAATGTTGTGCTCTTGATGTTGAGCTTGAAAGTGGCACGACGCTGACAGAATGCACGAGTAGTGATGGGAAATGGCGCTGTCCTCTTGATCTTCAGCAAAGTTCATTGGGAATTTGCCGTTAGTTTGTTTATTTAGATGTTATCAACGTTTATTTATAAGGGAGGTTTAGATCCAGAACGATCACAAGAACAAGTATAAGATTAGAAAATGCACTAAAAAGCTATTTTTCAGAAGAAATCTATAATCTATTTTAGCAATGTCAAAGGTTCTCCGTAGATTAGGCCTTCTCACTGTCGCAATGATTAAGCGAATTTCTCCCTTCTTCTCAGAGTCTTCAGCTTGCTTTCCTAAAAGACGGCGAACAATAGTCAAAACGTTGCAGATTTGAAGAACACAACATTCTGATGCCCCATGGGAACAAAATGTTTCACAATTTTATTCTTTAAATTTTTAATTCAATTATTTTTCATATCGTACTAATACCCGAACTCATTCTATATCCAAATCTCCCAATTTATATTTGACAGCTTTTCCCTTTTTTATTTTGCTTGTAAAAATATATGGCCAGTTTGAAGTATTTTAATTGGGGTTAATGCCTGCCCCAGGCTGCCCTTGCCCCAATATTAGGAAGTTTAGACCAAGGACGAGTTCCAGTGCGAGTACGAAATTAGACTGGGAATATTTTTAGAGCACAAATTCTGAACTTGTAATCCCCAAATCTTTGGAGATCGCCGCCGAAACGAGGCTTTAAGAATTCTTTTATCGAAGTTCGAATATGTCATTGTTCGAAATTCGAATTACGATTACGATGCTGAATATCCAAGTCCAGAAATCTTCCTGTATTTGTATGAGTCGTAGTATTGTCTTGCGTAATTACGATGATTGTAATAGGCCTAGTACGACATAGCAAGCAATTTGAAATTTGAAGAATAAACTAGGGTAATTTTAAAGTATTTACTCTCATTGTGCATCAAAACAGTGTGTCTTTTAAATTTATAATATGAAATTTTTTTCGTCATAAGTTGGAAAAACAGGCTAAAGACAAGCAAAAAAGAACCGAGAATTGGCTTAATTATAGCGACAGTGAGAATGTCTAATTTAAGCCCCTTATTTGCACTTGACTCCGTCCTAAATTGAATCTTCCCTATTAACTTTAGATATGATGTGCAAGAGCGGAATTTTATTTTGGTGTCTTTTTTGCTCTGTTTTTGTGATGGAGCGACACAATTCGCGTTTTGTGGCCGGAACTATTCCAGGATCTAATCACCGACCGTAAAAAGCCTAATTCCGCAAACAGTTGAGGACTGATATACTTATACTCAAAGTAAATGTTAAAGACTACGACGAGAATATCTTACAAGCATTTTGAATCGAGTAGCAATTCAATACCACTGTTAAGATATTAATTTAAGTTACCACTGTTACCAATGTTAAGATATTAATTTAAGTCTATATTATTACGCAAAACAAAAACTCACACAGTAAAATATTTTTAGTTCCTATCAATGGCACATTTGGAGAATGGCAAGAGTGGGGTGATTGCGACTGCGTTACGAATCGTGAAAAACGTGAAAGACTTTGCATTGGACAGATGTATGGTGGATCTGATTGTATAGGCAACAAGACTGAAACAAGGACATGCAACAAAACTTGTCCTCCAGGTAGCATTTTAGCATGGTTTTGTTGACATTTAGATCTATCTGTGAATTTGTTTATATTTGAGATTATTATGCAATCCGTTAAGAAGAATATTACCATGTGATACATCACAAATATTGGCAATTGATTTGCTGATCTTAAAATGTAAACAAAGCATCTTTATCTTATAGGATGATTGCGATAATTTTTTATTTGATCCATTATGAAATTGTTTTTATTTTGAGATTGGCCAATCACATCTCGACAATTTTACCATTTGATAATAAACTTGTAAGTTGATTGGCTGTTTGCAAGATATAAACAAAATAATTCCTTAATTAAATATTTACATGCCTCTCCAGAGATCGTTTTAAAATCCAGTTTGGCTTTAAAATTTAAAACTTTGATAAAAAAGTTTCAAAAATTTTTAGAATATTATCGCTGTGTTTTTCACAATTTTAAAATAGTTTCCTGACATAGAATGGTAGTTTCTTTTTTCAAACATGGATTGTTTTTTAGTATGTTTTCTATTTTAGGATGATATGATATGATATGAATAAATATTTATACACGAAGATAAACCCTTCAGCATCTAATAATACATATATACAATCTTATAAAACAAACAAACAAAAGTAATTTCAAAGGCATTG
>JAYJMH010032478.1:0-16745 GCA_036873815.1 Phacellophora camtschatica
CTCTATTCATCAAACGTGAAAACAATGAATGGCGCGGGCGCCAAACTTTACATTTATTTCTTTTGACACGAGGCCAGTCCGGGCTGCACTGTTTATATGAGAAAAAGCTAGCCCGTTTAGGTGAGATCTCGGGTGCACGAAGGCGAAATCTCACCTAACCGGGCTGGCCTGGCTCTCATATAAACAGTGCGAAAATAATTACAAGCAATTCTATATAAATTTTTGCGCAGGTGAGATCTCACCTAAATGGGCCATCCCGGGTACCCGGGCTAGCCCGGCTCCATATAAACAGGCCCTAAAAGACTTGTTTTTCTTTTATCTTTATCAGGTGACAACAGCATATCTTAACACGATTTCTGAAAGCAAAGTGAAGAAAAAAACTAACATTGATTCTTCACAAGGTTTGTGAGTTTTAGATTTTTAGCTAGCTATCGTGCTGCGGTCAAGGGAAACACGTGCAGCTTTAATTTACTTTCATCACTTTTTTGCTTATGTCCCTCACTGTTGGAACCCTCACTGTTGGAACCCTCACGGTTGGAAAAAAATTACTTTCCATATTTACCTGCGAGGACTTCAGTGTTGAATTAGCTTCAGTTATCTAAAAAACTTGCTGTCTCCAAACAATTTTTATTTATTTCCCTGGACAGTTCGAGATACTAGCGTTCAATTCAACTGTAGTATTAGATAGTTTAAACAGAGTGAAATTTTGTAACAATAGTGAAATTGAGACACTAGTTTCAAAGCGATCATCCCTCAAGAACAAAGCGAAACTCTCTCAACTGGAAAACGAAAACAAATGATGTTGCGGAGGAGATGTTTTCATTTTCCAGGTGAGAGAGTTTTGCTTTGTTCTCAAGGGATAATCGCTTTGAAACCAGTGTGCCAATGTTACTATTGTTACAAAATTCGCTTCTGCTAGTAGTTTATTCAGTTATGCAACCAAGAGAAATTGGACCAACTCTTGTTGCTAATAAAATTAGAATAGTCTCTGAGTGGTTTTCTGTTAGCTCAAGACTCCAAGATCATTTTTAAGCATGACAACGTCTAAGTTTCTGATTTTTTTTAATTAGCTCAAATTTGTTTTCTTTCTTTCGTTCACGCAGAATGGACAAATTCAATCACAAAATTCTTGAAAGATCAGATGAGTAAGTTGATCGAGTTCTACAATCAGCCATACACTAATATGTCATTGCAGAGACCACCTCCAGAAACGGAGACTGCCATGAAACATTGGGAATATTCAATACGACTTTCAGGGTGGCTCATAGAGGTATGACTTTTGTCTATCAAACGTAAGTTTGATTAGAATTTCGTTTCTTGTTTGAACTGAATTGCTCGCTGACGAAAACAAGAGATTGCGGTTTCAACCATGACAATACGCTTTTTCACCGTAAAAAATGGATTTCAACACCTTAAATGCAGCCATGCAAATAGAAGAAATGAAATTATAATAAACAAAATCATCAAGTGAACTTTCCAACCTTAAAGCCTTATTCTTGGCTAGAAATCTTTATTTCATAGTGCTTGCAACCAAACCAATTTTGCCTACAAATTTCATGCAAGATCTTGGCAATTTAACATAATAAACAATGTAACTTTCGACAAAGTTTTATAAAATTTCCCGCAAGATCACTTTTTGAAAAATAATTCATGCGATCATTGGTATCCCGATCTTTGTGTGTGGGTGTTGTACAATAAATTCAATAAAAACCAACAAATTGTGTGATACAAATTGATACAAATTGTATTGATACAAATTTGTGAGTGATACAAATTGTATTTTAAATGAAGTATATAATTTTTCACTAAAATTTTTCACTAAAAAGTACAATTTTTATTAATCTATCTTTTTGTTTTTATTGGTCTCACGGTCGGGTGCTTTTTCATGCCATGGCCTTGTTATTATGAATTAATTTCATGTTTAGGAGAATCTTCTTGATAAACAAGCATTTGTCAGCTGGATAGTCGATTCTGTTGATAAATTGAAGAACAATGACGATGTTTTGTTAAAGCATGTGCTTCCTCTCTCTTTAAAAGTAAGATCGTAATTTTTAATTTGTCTATTGTTTTGTGCATTATTGATTTCACTCTTCGAACCAGCGAAAAAGTTTTAAATTACAAGATGGATTTTTGAGCTATCATTTTTTGTGGATGTATCTTGTGCGTCTGTTTCACGCATTTTTTCGTTATGAACATTTTTGTAAAGAATTGTTTGCTGGAGTATAATTTGGCATGAAACTTTTTACCAAATAAAATGCGAAGAACGTCGATTTGAGGAACCTTTAAAACGGTTATGTTTGCCCTAGAGGAGGGCTTTTCTTAATATACAGTGACAAGTATATTTTACCCCTCAAATCAGCCCACCATCTCTGAACTGATAATTTTTAATAAGCCGCTGCCCTTGAATAAGCCTCTACCCCAAAATTTTAATTACATTTAATCGTGTTGTTTTACATTTCAGTAAGAAATTTTTGTATTTAAATATGCATTTTGGTACTTTTTCTGCGCATTAACAAACTAGATTTTAATACGTTCCCTCGAATTAGCCCCCTAAAATGACAAAACAAAATTAGGGGGCTAATTGGAGAATTTACGGTATGTAATGTAAGCAAGTTATTTTCTAAATGAATATGAGATTTAGCTATGTTTTTTGCGCAGCATCTTGATCTGGTAACTCAATCGCAGTTAACCTCGAGAAGTCTTGCCTCTTACTGTATCAAGAAATTGCTAATGCTGAATTCAATGGCTGAGCAGATGCAAAATCAGAAAAGTCAGCCTGGCACACCAAAAGACCAAAGCATTCAGGCTGCCGGTGGACCTAGTTCTGTTAACACCATTGACAGTTTATCAGTTCGCAGTGAAAGGTAAAATTATTTGTGACCTTTATTGGAGATGAATCCAGCACATTAGATTTTTTTTTGGATTACCTGGTACGCACGATTGATGCGTCGCAATTATGTCAAATAGCATTTAATGATATCAGTTAATTCCGTGATAAATCCATATTAAATCCGTGATAAATCCATGCGAAATCCGTGATAAATCTATGTTAAATCCGTGATAAATCCATGTTAAATCCGTGATAAATCCATGTTAAATCTGTTATAAATCCATGTTAAATCTGTGATAAATTCATGTTAAATCCGTGATAAATCCATGTTCAATCCGTGATAAATCCATGCTAAATCCGTGATAAATTCATGTTAAATGCGTGATAAATTCATGTTCAATCCTTGATAAATCCATGTTAAATCCATGCTAAATCCGTGATAAATTCATGTTAAAATCGTGATAAATCCATGTTTAATCCGTGATAAATCCATGTTAAATCAATCGTTTGAATCTTTGAAGCCACACATCAAGTCTTGGCCAAACTTGCCTCAAATTTATGCTTAGCAAATTGTCAAATTAATTATTTCTGAATTAAGTTTTTATCCGAGAAGAACTTTGTGATAAACTCAATATCAATTTAATTTGTCTCGACTCAAATACGATAATGAGCAATGCGAAAACTTGTTATAAACATTTTATTTTTTTAAAGACGTTTTATCTCTGCATAGGAAGAGGATTTAAATTTTACGTCTGCGGAGGAGTATCTGCGGGGAATACGTGTTCTTCCGCATCCTCCTCCGCAAAAGTAAAAACCTCTTCCTTCGCAGATTAAATAAAAAGTGTCCGCATGGCGCGATATTTCAAGTAAGCCACGTGTTTTGATTTTGCATTTCCATTGTTGCAGTCCCGTATTTCCCGCCCTATCCGAGTTCAAATCCTGCGAACAACACAGATCACTTGTGATAATTCTCTGTGGAATTGTTCAAGCCATAACCCTGAAATGTCCAACAGCATTGGTTTGGCGTAACATCAAGATAAACACTGGTTCACAAGCTGCCGATGCCAAGGCTGCTACATTGAAAGGATCTCCGCTGGATCTCTTGCCGTGTGCACCAAGCAATTTATTTTCTTGTTTCTTGTCGAATGATGATGCAAGTCAAGAGGACGATCACCAGGTAACCTAAGATATTTGGATATAATTATTTTTCGGTTATTAGATATACGGTTGTTGAGATTGTGACCGGTTTATACCGGTTTATGAGATTTTAACAGCTTAGCTGTGTTGTCTTGTACTGGTATTTTATATTATGTACTGGGTATTATGGGTAGTATGTACTGGTCATACAAAGTTGGGACGTTTTCAAATATTTGATCCAGTTGCGAAAATTTTACAACTAGCGTTTAGATGAGATGTAAAATTGGCTTTAAAAATTATTTGATCAAAATTGGAAATTTAATCTGCTAGAGTATTGTTGCCCTGAATGGAATGTCGCCCTGAACGAAGTGTTGCCCTGAATGGAACGTCGCCCTGAATGGAACGTCGCCCTGAATGAAGCGTCGCCCTGAACGAAGCGTCGCCCTGAATGAAACGTCGCCCTGAATGAAGCGTCGCCCTGAATGAAACGTCGCCCTGAATGGAATTTCGCCCTGAACGAAGCGTCGCCCTGAATGAAGCGTCGCCTTGAATGAAACGTCGCCCTGAATGAAACGTCGCCCTGAATGGAACGTCACCCTGAATGAAGCGTCGCCCTAAATGAAACGTCGCCCTGAAATGAAATACCTTTGTATTTTTGATAATCGTTTTTAATTTATGAGAGGTTGTACGCTCTAACTTCAAGCCAGATTTGCAAGATTTGTTGTTCCAAATCATCTGGAGAATGAACTGATGATAAAATGGAAATGTTTCAGTTCCGTGTGACGTTCCATTCCATTCAGGGCGACTCTGCTCTAGTTATTAGATGGTGGAATATCATGGCACGATAAATTAAATTGTGGAAGGTCATGACACACAGACAATGCAAATTTACCTGGCAAATACTCTTTGTCTAGTCTTACAGGCCATTGCCTTGGGAAATAAAAAATGCGGAAAGAAAGAAACACTGCAGCTGAATGTTGGTCCAAAATTATGTATAACCTATTACACCGGAAAAAGTTATCACCGATTTCAATATTCGCAATCGAAACAACCTTTCTTTGCTCCTTCGGTACACAGTCGCTGCGAACCAGACGAGGACTCTTTTGATGCTCTCCGTGTTGTCTTTGATTCGGTAAATCTTGCTTTTTTAGCTTTTATTACAACTTCAAGACGTTGAGTTAGACATTCAAAGAAGAGGTCAAGCTGTTGAACGCAAATGGCTTTCACCAGCTCACCAAGAAACACGATTTGGTATGATAATTTTTTGGGGGAGTAATTTATTGGTTGCGTATCGAAAACAATAAACAGTTTTGTGTGTTTATTTTCTGTTTCAGTAATAATCATTTTATTTTTGCTGCACAATTTTATTTCTTTATTTACATTTTTGAAATTATGCTTGAAAGAATTTTGGGAAAATGCTTATATTTTTACGCAATCATTTATTAACCCCTCAATGCTGGACAGAACAGTGCTATTTTTCTTCCTAATTAATAGATTTCACACCTTTCAACGCAGTCAAGCAAATCACAAACACAAAGAACGAGATCACGAAACATTTGTTCTCTCTGTTTTGATTTGATTTGATTGACTGCGCTAACAGGTGTGAAATCTATTCTTTCCAATTGCAAATGACGTTTATGTTTTTAGACCTGAATCTTTTGTTTGACGACATCTGCTATCACGCCATTGAGCGTAGCACGTTTAACGTTGCTTTATAAATGGGCACGTGACCTTTTTAATGGGTAAAAAAGAGACGATAAAAGCTTTAATTTAATTTTGATTGTTATATTTTAAATACTATTTTATCAGCAAACGTTATTCTGCAGCAAGAAATTGGGATTTTGGTAAAACAAAAGATTGTAATTTCAAACATTACAATGCAATTGTTCACTGTAAAGAATAGATTTCCCACCTTCAACGCAGCCAATCAAGTAACTCAGAAGTGATTGACTGCCCTCAGAAGTATGAAATCCTGTCTTGTTTGAAACCGCAATCTTTTGTTTCACAAAATTCCCCCTGTTTTCTGTGGCCATAAAGAAAATTTCTAAATTTTGCATTTTTAGTTAGTAATAAGCTGATACTTCTGGAAAGTTTGGACAAAACGAATTTCAATCTTAGTGGTAGTGAAAGTTGTGTGGATGAGCTTTATAAAAAAGTGTTTGAGAAAGATCCCCACGAAATGACAGAGGTAAGCTAATTTAGTCCACTTGGAAAAAATGTTGCTCTCTGGAGGCACCAGAACGTAAAGCTTTTTAGATCTGCATCGACTTTATTTTGTCGTCTTTTGGAAAAAAAGCTGAAGACTCAGAAAAGAAATGGAGATTGTAGGGACGACAAGAAGGTCTAATCTACGAAGAACCTTTGATATTGCGAAGATAGAATGTCAGGTTACAAATAAAGCCAGTTCTCTAGCTAAATCGCCCTTTAGAGTGCATTTGTAATCCTTGTACTCGCACTGGAAATCTTTCTGAATCTAAATCTCTCTAATAAAATTAGATAAACAAGAACGACGCAAATGTAACGATTAAATTCAATGATATGTGAGATAGTATTTCGCTGTGGCATACAGGGTTTCTTCAGAGCAATCAATCGCACATAAGAGGTCTACATGGTAGGATGTGAAGGGTGAAGTATTACGTGCAGGGCGAAGTAAGACGTTCAATAATGAGAGATTTGAGACTTTTCTGTCTGTTAATCTGCGTAAATGTTTTCGAATCTCCAGAAATGCCATCAGATTTAAAGACAAGATTCTAAATCCTGGTTCCAGCCCATCAAAACCCAAATAGCTATGACATGTACTGGGGTATTTCATTTTAAAAACAACTGGTCACGAAGTTGTTAATGAACATTTGCTGGGACAGAATGTCATCACGCAATGACAGAATGACAGAATGTCATCACGCAATGACAGAATGACAGAATGTCATCACGCACCATTTTGTTCATCAAGCAGTAATATAACAAATAGTTTCACATTGTTTTACGTCGTTTTGATGCTTTCGGGCTTTTGTATTTCAGAATGTTGGCATGGATGATAAATCTGTGCTGACACTGTTACTGAATTGGGCTGGGTTGTTTGAAGCATTTTGTTCATCTAGCAGTAATATGACAAATAATTTCAAATTGTTTTTCGTCGTTTTGATGCTTTTGTGCTTTTGTATTTCAGAATGTTGTCATGGATGATAAGTCTGTGCTGACACTATTACTGAACTGGGCTGTGAGCAAGAAGAGACACGGGAAGTACAGAGCAATTGTGGTTGCGAAAGTATTTTTGAAAAGGCAAACTGAGATTCTTTCTGAGGTAAGAACATTAAATTTAAATTAATTTTTTCTCACCCGTATTCAATTATGATAAACAGGAAACCTTTAGGAAATCTTTACGAAAACTCAATAGGAAACTTTTCGTAAACTTCAGGAAATCTTTACGAAAACTTTACGAAAACTTTACGAAAACTTTACGAAAACTTTACGAAACGATTAGACAAGCAGCGCTACGAAAACGTTACGAAAACTTTAAGAAAGCATCACTGAAAGAAATTTAAATGTGAAATTTAAACATGATAAATTATCAACTAAACTTTCAAATATTTTAAATTTTCTTACGCTCGTCAATGGCTCGCTATTGGATATCTTGACTTCTTTTCCACCCACAGATCGCGACGTGTATTCGGGAACGTCCTATTTAAATATTTCTTCAAATTCACTCTTTAAATGTTTCAGAATTTTGAGATTTATTTTAACGAAATATTTTATGCAAAGTTTATAGAACGTGTTATTGAAATCATTTCGAATTACATTTATTTATATATTCACAGGCTGAGCGACGGAAGACGGAAAATCCAGACGACGATTTTTTGGCGGAACTGGGAAGTCTGCCGTTTCAGATTTTTCTTTTGAACTATCTCGATACGGAGGCTCCCGTTCCAGGTTTGTTATATTTTTCAAAAATAACACAATTCTATTTGTGACGTTTTAGACCAAAAGCGTTGTTTTCAAGTTTTTATTTCTTGCTTTTTATCTTTCGTGCCTGTTGAATTTTCTTCCCATCATTCTACTTTTTGCTTCTTTGCATGATTTTGATTTTGATTTTGCGCACAATCTTGCCTTTGGTTATTCTTTCTTTTCATTTTTTGCACAGTTTATTTTGCTCTTCTGACGTTGTTTTTTCACTTATTTTGGCATTTGGTTTTTGTACTTTTGTTCTTGCACTCGTTTTGGGTTTATTGAAAAAATTCAAGAAGGTTGTATTTACTGACATGGAACTGCCTTTGTAATCTTCTTACATCTTGCATAGGGAAAGAAAATATTTAGTGAAATTCAATATCGGAAAGTTCTGCTATACATGCCACATGTATGAATATAATTCAGTATGCAACGAAGAATGTTTAGGCGTATTAAGCAAGCAATGTGTTTAAGATATTACACTTTCAATGCATATTTGGTTTGTAGTGTAGGGAAACAGTGTAACAAATCAAAAAGTGAGCAGGTTTTCCAGTACTCGTCATGGCCTAGATAAGAGTATTTCTTTTCTTTGGTCGTGTACCCCAAAAATGTTTCCTTCTTTGACAGGTTTTGTAAAGTCAGGTGATTGACCGATTAAAGCTATTCATACATTGTTTCGAAGCTGAAACATTAACGTCGATGTTTCCTATATTTCTGGATTTTTCCGATTTTTAAAATACGCCAAATGGATGAATTTTATAAAATAAGATGTTTGCAAAATGTACGAAAAAGCAGCAACACGTGGTCATACGGTAACCATCTTTATTTTAAGCACTTGAACCTAACGCAAATAAATAATGATTTAGTTGGCTTGGAAATATAAGTCTTGTTTTTTTTACACTTTGGACTTTTTACACTTTGGCCGTATTTATATTACTATTCCCAAGAGAAAATTAAAGATCATTCTCATTATGGTTAAAATCGGCTCTTTTCATAAAATCCAGATATTCGACTATAAAATCCAGATTTCCATAAAATCCTATTTTAAATATCGTCAATCGGTCAATCTCCTGGTTTTATATAACCTGTCAGATTATTCACATACTCTTAACTGGGTCACCCGGCAGTTTGAACTATTTATAACATTGTAATTTAATTTGTAATATGGATAAAATTAAAAACTGCGCCGAAAATGATGTGATATATGCCTTTTCGTTTTTTCTTTAAGAAAATTTAAAACAGCCTCTAACAGATGAGTCATTTGAACAGCTTGCTCTTCTATTTGGAGAACTCATCCGACATGACGTATTCTCGCACGATGAGTATCTTTGTACTCTGACAAGGAGAGGCGATGCTGATCACGCATTTACCAGAAGAGAAAGAACAAGAATTGGGAAGCAAGATGGAGTTGCATTGAAGCACGAATTTGATCATGAGCGAGGGGTAGGCTTAGATCACTTTTAAAAAGATCGTAGTTTCCTCCCGAGTGGACCAAACAAATATTCCGATGTTTGCTGGGCTATCCTGCAAATTCTGTTTGTTACCAGGCCGTACAAATAATGCAGAACAATTCCCGAAAGATTAACTTAGATTTATGGATATCGCCCCTGTGATAATTCTACAAGGCACCCAAATAACGAAAATGAATATACTGTTTCTTTAGATTTCGAATTATATTGAGAACATTTCTGGAAAATTTATTTCGTGAATTCAATGCTACCGCGATAAATCGATCAATTCTAAACTCGTTTGTGCAATTCTAAAATTATATTGATATGTCAGCGCAAGCCTCTATATGGGATAGTAAATTTCCAGCCTTATGGAACAAAAGGACAACCTTTTTTTGTTTGATGTCAATTTGATGGTTAAGTTGATGTCAAAATAACAGATTGATTTTAATTTATGCTATAAAGACAATTATTCTGCGTTAATTATAAATTGCTAATTTCTGTTAAAAACCAATAACATGGCAATTTTCTATATTACTACAGCTTTGTCTCAATCCTGATTTGATGCGAGGCGATTCTGGTTTGGAGCATTACCTGGAGAGAGACAAAGATCTGATGGGAGATCGTTTTGGTGAGCTTTTTAAATTATTCCTTAGCTTCAATTTTTGCCTTTGCTTTGTTTTTGGCGCATGATTTTCGCTTCTTGCTTTTCTGACCCGATTTTCCTAGAATTCTAACTGGCTTTGCGCATCATTTAGAGAAGAGCCTTTCTGAAGTATATACTGGAAAGATAATTGTGTATTCCATTTACCATTTTATTCGTCTTAAGTTTGAAAATAGCTATTTCATTCCCAGTAATTATGTAATAAGGCTACACGTGTTAGTGCAACTAAGGTTACTTTTGATAACAGGGGGCTTTCGTAAACAAAAGATAGTTGTTTCAAACATGAAAATACGATTTGTCATTTGAAAGAAGAGAGTTCACACTCAATCAAATCAAAATAAACAAAAACAGCTAAACTTTATGACTTCGTTCATTGGGATTTGCTTGGCTGCGTTGAAGGTGTTGAAATTTTTTACAATGGAAAATTGTATTGTCACGTTTAAAACCGCAATCTTTTGTTTAAGAAAATCCCTCTGCTACTTTTCACAATTTTTATCAATTGTTTTATCTTGAAATATTTCTGAACCTTGGAGTTTCAGCATTTCCTTTCACAAAATATAACTGTAAAAGTTGTGCATGGGGGCTACTGTAGATAACTAAGACATTTTCCACAGATTCACCACCAGAATTTAGCCCACTCCCGTCTTCAGAGGTCGCTGAAAGCAACATCAAAGTCTTGTACAGAATAGAAGATGACGAAGCTGTTCAGAAAAGAATTCGTGCCCAGGCTCATGCACTGTACGTGACCCATTTCCCTATACCTTGCATGGACTTTGATGATCTACACGAGGAAAATCAAAGAAACATATTCTTGTACGGCGTTGGAGATAAAAGGAAGAAGAGTTCTCAGAAGGTTAGTATCGTGGAATCGATGATGTATAAAATGATACGGGAAGTTGAGGAGTGTAGAATGCTGTCAAGTGAATATGATTCAAGGCTGAGCAAGAATGAACTAAAGAGGAAGAAAATTCATGTGGATAAAAAGGCGAAATTTTTCAGGTGTGTAATTTTTTGACTATAATCTTTCAGGAGTGGAATTTACATAGCTATTTAAAGTTGATTTTGTCAAAACGTGATGCAAAATTACAGTTTCAAGGTTTTTATATTTTTAAATCGTTTTCTGCGAGTTTCTACTGTACTGGAGTGGGGTCATCAGGGGGGGGGGGTAGAAATCCGCCATTCCGCGTACCGAGGAAAGCTAATTAATTAACGAGAAAACAACTCGAAATATGGAATGTGAAAAGAAGAAAACGACCAGGCTTGAGTCTAAAACAATGCCAGTTGAATATATGATTGTTAAAAATGGAGAAAAGGGCAGTCTCTCTAACTGAGAAGGTTTTCGTGAATACGAAGATCAAAGTTATCAGTTTTGCTCAAAATTTGAAGGATCTAAAGGGTGCAAACGATCCGATTACTATTTAGTTGTATGTGTACTCCTAACTCTTCTTGCTAATGTACACTTGTCAAGTTGTACATTTTTCATCTGCTGAAGCACATTTTGTTGTGTATTATCAAATTGTATTATATTGTACGTTCTCAAATCATGATATTAAAGTGTAACTGATGTTACTTTATCTTCGCAATTGTATTTATTGAAATGTTTTTGCTTTAATTTGTTTCTGTTTTTGCGAAAACGAATGATAAATAAGGATGAAACTTTCTATTTTAGGAAATTTTCTCAACTGCCGAGATTCGATCAGTGCAACGTTGCATGGAAGAGCGTTCTCATGTTGAATAGCTTTAAGAGAACGTCTGAAAATGGCGTCTGCTCAGTGGTGCCTAGTGTCCAGCAATTTTCGATGGTCATCGATTTGCTCGAACTTGCAAATGATATGCAGGGCGTTGTTGATTTAGTGACTGAATTCATACTCCCGCGAGAAGTTGGTTATGTGGGAATATTTGCACCGCAGACGAGCTCAGTTAAAGGAACGATGCCTAACAAATTGGCTTTTGTTGAGGCTATTATCAAAAAGCATTTTACAATTATTTTGACGTCTACTGAACAAACTATGACTATTTTTAAAGGGTATGTTGCTATTTGTGTTAATTTCATGCAGTTACCATGTGCTATATCATGTTTTTAGGGCAGCGGTATTGGTTTGAATGAGAGTCGAGATGGTGGACGATCACTGTATATTTATCTACGCTGTGGTGGCCTATCTTAGGTTTTGAAAAGGGACTATCTTTAAATTTAATAGTTTATTGACTACACTCCTTTTGATAACTATTAAACAAGCGATGACTATTTATAAAGGGTATGTTGCTATTTTTGTTAATTTCTTACAGTTATCATCTGCTTAGTGACCTGGTTGCTTTCCTGTATAATTGTTTCATTCATCGTAGTATGCTTTTGTGGACCCGGGGAATTGTCTGTTTTCTCCAGCTTTTTGGCAGGCAACACAGTTGTTTGCCGAGGAAATGCTAAAACAGCTTGAGGGCGAAATTTCGACGGGGCAAGAAATGCCAAGGGCGCTTAGAGGAAGGTGTATTTGATCCAGTCATGAGTTTGTTTACATTTTGACATCAGCCAATCACATTTCTCCCCGTCCTTAACCCTTTCATGTCCGGATTTATTTCCAATCAACAAGAAAATCACATCTTAGTTTCATTTTGCTGGGGTTAGAACATACAAACTTAATTAATTCAAAATATTAACTCAAGTTGAAATATCCGAAACTAATATGAAGTTCAGCCTGCATTTATCTCCTGATGAAAATAATGATGCTTAACAGTGTTTAGTAGCAGTGGGTTGAACAGGGCGAACAAAGAGATGGTCAGCTAATCTTATTCTCATCATATATGTCTTTATGTCATTCGTCCACAGCGTAAAATTAACCAATTTAATAATTTCCTTTCCAGACTCTTGCAGACAGTTGAAAATATTGCAGACCCTGGCGTTTGCTCCTCCACAGAAAGATGTGTCCTCAGCTCGCTGTATGATTTCTATGTTACATGCGGACATTTACAGGTATGTACTTAAATTATTGGACACTCACGACATTTTTTGATCATATGATTTTCTCTGTTGATAGGTTATATTTTTTTCATTCCTGGGGTAAATATTCTTCATAATAATTCTTCATTTTTCCCCAGCAAGGAGCTAGATTTCATTTTCGTCCCCGTCGACTTAGCACTTTCTGACGAAAATTTCCAATAAATTTAATTCTTTTTCTCCAAGTGGAATATTGCAGTATTGTGAAGAATATTTATCCCTGGTCTATTCTGTTATTTTTTCTAATTTGGACCATGGCATGAAAAACACCCGACCGTGCGCCCAATGGTCAAAAGAATCTTGCTAGAAATTTTGTATAATTTTGTCGAAAGTTACGTTGTTTCTTATGTTAAATTGCCAATATCTAGCAGGAAATTTTTAGCCATGATTTGCACATCTTGGTTTTTTCTCGATTAATAGTTATTTCCCTATCAAAGTTTTTATTTTGCAGGGTAGCAGGAAGAAAATTAAGTTAATTGAAATTTTTCTGGATTTGTGCTCTGAAATTATGGCGTTTAACATTGTTTATCAACGCGTTGTGTGGTTTTTTCCGGTGATGAAAAGGAACTGTTTATTTTGAAAAGATTTTACAGCCAATTCGAATCATGGACAACTGTTTTGCTAAAGCTTGAGAAACAGTGAAGGGAACTTATGGAAAAAAAATATTTCAAAAAATTCTTTTATTTAGAAGATAGATATTAAAATTCATGAAAAAGACTTACTTAAATCTCATAGCGTGCATCTTGAAAATCTTGCCTGAAATGTGGCGAAGAATTGCTATATCTGCTTTCATAAATTTTTTGTACCCAACGTAGTTGAGCTCCAGTTTTTTGGGTTGCATAGTTATTATAGTATAATTGTAAAAAATATTCTATGAATAATTTGTTTGATTGCTAATTTTTTCGCAGGATCGTTGCTCCGACATTTTTAGCACAGCATGCACGAAAATAAAGCAGTCTGTTCGTGCAGAAATAATGCCTTCTAATACCAGCTTATTATGGGAAACAACGTTGCTCCAGGAATATCTGGTCGGACCAAGGTAAGCCATTTCTTTTAATTAAACATTTACATTTTACCACATTTTAATTATGCCTGTGTAATTAATGCTTGGAATTGTGAGTTCCTTGTTAATTTTTTCAATTTTTTGAGAAAAAATATTTTATTTTTATTTTTGCGTTCTAAAGGTAAACCGTTCAACTAATTTAGTTTTAAAGTAGAGCCTCAAGTACCAAAGCGAACGTGTTCTGTCTTTATTCACTCTTTATTCAAAGGTGAACTTGCTGTGTATACCATGTGCTTAAAAGGAAATTCTTGTGTTTGCTTTTTGGCTAATCATAACAAACTGAACAATATTTTGATATTTACGTTAGCTTTTTGCGCACTGAACTAGTTTTGAAAATAGTTGAAAATATTCAAAAATGGTAAAAAAGGCATTTGAGATCCTGATTAATTGCCTTGTGCAGCTGAGATATATTGTTAGACACGAGACTAAGGTTTGTATCATCGGCATACATGGATGTGGTAGAGTTCTGGACACTATGTGGGAGATCATTGATGTATACCAAAATGAGAAACACTGATGCACGAGCCTTGTGAAACACCCATTTCAACTTTCCCTATCTCGGAATCAACACCATCAATCCATCAATCCGGCAGTACTGCTTTCTGCTAGACAGATGGACACTGAGCAATTTTTGAAAATCGTTTTGAGGCTCCCAACGACGTACGGACAGCCAAAGGCTTTTATTTTATTTGAGGTCATTTGTTTTTTCTTCAAATTTCATTGTTTTTGTTTGATTCTAGAAACATGCAGCTCGATCCAATTTGGTTGAGGCATTTGTCAGAAGATAGACCTGCTGATCTGTACAGTTTTGTCTGCAACGCAATTCTTTGTATTTGCAAGTGTCAAGATCAAGAAAGGTAATCTTTTGATCACATAAGAATTTTTTATATGATCCAGGCATTGGGTTATTTACAGTTCATTTGCATTGTGATATTTACAATTTCTACACGGGGTATCTCAAAAATCTTTAATTTAATATTGTGTTAAAATGTACCTGGTTTCTCAAAAAATTTGTTACAGACTCGATGGAATCTAGGGACAAGTATTTAGCATATATTTATTTGAAATTTACACAATCATGATAGTGTGATATAGTTAAATTAAACATTGATACCTTGCATGACATCTTAGCTACCGTTGGGGTTAAGCAGAGGCTTGGCTGCAACCTGTTGAAGAAGCACATGATCAGCACATGATGTCCTAGCATGAATTCAAAAATGGCTTTCTGAGCTCGAACTTTCTTCATGCATTTGAATAAAAGGCAGTAAAATATTTTAACATAGAAAACTCCCAGTTGCGACAGCATTATTTCCTAAAAGAACCCAAATAGAATAAGAAATGAAGCAACTCCTCTAAGCTGGGCATCCATTTTTCCAAAAGAATTTTTTTCGGAATTTTCACGGATTTCGTGTTCAGAATTCAACATTAAATTAGGTAAACAGTTAATAAAATCTTAATGTAATTTCCATGTTGCTGAATTTGTATCCAATGAATCTACCTATTAACTTGACAAATTTTTTTAGGAGATTTTTGCCACTGCAGAGATTTTGATCGTCAAGATTGCTAGAGTAGGAAATTGATAATACTTCAACAATCTTTGATTTTATTGCTCCGCAGTAACATGCGACCCATGGTTCACAGGCAAACGGCATGTTTTTTTCAAGATTTAAGATAGTAATGGAAACAATAGTGATGATGATTAACGCTAGTTTTTGCAAATTTTCAATATTCTTTTGAAACAGGAGACAATGCAGCATCATGCACGTACACGTACGCACGTGCACGCACGTACACGTACGCACGTGCACGCACGTACAAAATTGCCGTTTTATGTTGTTGTTTTGGCCTCGTGCGAAATATTTATTGCATTTTTGAATAAAATTGATTCCGTAGATTTTGAAAGGTGTTTCTAATTTCTGGTATTTTTCCAGGTTGTACGACTTGTCAGTTCTCTGTGCGGAAGTTTCTTCTCACATTGGTGCCTTGAACTCTGAATGGCTGGGTGTTTTGAAAGCATTGAGTTGTACATCAATGCATGGCCTTGGTTTTGATGATCTGTCTGGAACAATCAACGTAAGAAAAATTATCAGTTCCTCTAATGTTCTTTTTCATCTGATGTTTTTACGATGACAAGCGCGCAGGTTTTTTATCTGGTGATACAACGATGATACCGATGAACTCTTTTTAAGTTTATGTTTTGATTAAAATTTTTCTGAAAAAGTACAGTATAAACACACATCTGCAAAGCTAAAATGTGGACCGTATTCTGTATTCAGCTGTTTTTGAGAACACTTTTCAGCATCTTTTGGAATAAAATCGCTTAAATTGACACATCAAATAGACACATCAAAATTTGGCTTTGGCCATCCCTTGATTCCATCTTCAATTAAAGCAGGAAAGTCAGAAAGTAGAAAATTATTTTGTATTTAATTGGGTTACAACAATTCTCTTATCTAAGCTTTCCTTTATGTCTGCCGCAGGGATCTTTACAATACTAAAATTGAATGAGAAAATGTTATTGTATTGTATTGTATTGTATTGTGTTATTGTGTTATTGTGTTATTGTGTTATTGTGTTATTGTGTTATTGTTAGTGTTGTGTTGTGTTGTGTTGTGTTGTGTTGTGTTGTGTTGTGTTGTGTTGTGTTGTGTTGTGTTGTGTTGTGTTGT